>CM077159.1:186007178-186067178 GCA_039583875.1 Platanthera guangdongensis
CTCGGTACGTCACGAGAGCAAGTAAGTCACGTGTGTGAGATTAGTCTCATAAACGTGATAAAATAGCTTAACAGAGATACTAGTACTTTTGGAAGGACCCCAAATATCTGATGCACTAAATAAAAGGTAAGAAGTGCTCCGGGTACATGGCAGGCAAAGAAGACGCCACTGCTTGCCAGGTACAAACCAAATTGACATAGTTCTAATACCGATTCATTTTGTCCTAGCTAACGCTTGAGTACAGGAAAGAAGGAAGAGAGGAAGAGGGGAGAAATTAGAGGAGAAGAGGGAGGAAAACCAGAAGTTTCAAATTCATTCAAGCACGCCCAAAATACAATCTCCGGCTTATATAGTCGCTGGTCACAATATAAAATAATGGTACCGAAAAAATACGACATCAATAATATAAAGGATAAAATAACACCCCTCTACCATGTCAGCTAGACTGGCAAGTTACGCGTGCCGCGCTCGCGGCATCGATACACCTGCCACACTGGCGGTCGCCCTTCGCCCTCGTCCGCTCCATCGGGATCCGTAGCAGTTAATTACTGGGACCTCCCCTGGGAATTTGCATAATTATTGGTTGCACCCCTCTATCTTTCAAAATTACATTTACTCCCCTCTAAATTTCCCCAGTTTACAAAAATGCCCTTTTCATTAGAAATATGGATGAAAAATGATAAAATCAGTAAAAGTATTTTAATGATAGAATCCAAGCGGGTTGGTTGAAGTGGAGAGGCGCGTCAGGGATCTTATGTGATTGTAAAGTACCACTAAAAATTAAGGGCAAGTTTTACTGTACTGCAATTAGACCCGTGATGCTCTATGATTCTGAGTGTTGGGCAGTGAATTGTGTACATGAGCAAAAAATGGGAGTTGCGAAGATGAGAATGCTTAGGTGGATGTGTGGACACACAAGATTGGATAAAATTAGGAATGAAAGTATCAGGGATAAGACAGGAGTAGCACCAATTTCAGAGAAGCTCCTCTAAGATGGTTTGGACACGTACAAAGGAGACCATTAGAGGTACCTGTTAGGCGTTGTGAGAGTTTAGTCACTAGGCATGTTAGACGAGGGAGGGGTATACCAATAAAGACTTGGAATGAAACTATAAAGAAAGACATGATGTAGTTAGACATTAATGAGATTATGACAAAAGATAGGGCACAATGACGACAAATGATCCATATAGCCGACCCCACTATAATGGATAAAGGCTCGAGTGTTGTTGTTTTATTTCAATTTTATCATTTTATAATGATTCTCTATTCATTACAAATGGTAAAATGTAATGCATTTTTTTTCAATGTAGTAAATAAAAGGGTAAAATTGGAATATCATAAAATAATTTGTCATATTTGATCACTTTTCATCTATATTTCTAAAAGGTCATACCTTTCAATGTAGAGTCATTACAAAGGGTAAAATTGAATATCATAAAATTGATAGGAATTAGGGATTGAATGATTGAAATAAAAATTCACGTGAGCAATTGAGTTATATATACATGTACAAGAGAGTACCCACAACACTCAAGGTAAGTCTAAGCTAATTCTACCACATAATATGTACTCTATATCTAACACTCCCCCGCAAACTCACGGAGGATCATACATCGAGAGTTTGGACAGTAGATAGACATGCTGGGTCCTCGTCTGCGGCTTTGTCATCAAATCTACATTCTGCTGCTCGGAAGGAACAAAGAAAGGTGCAATAGTGCCACAACCATAGTGCTCACGTAGGAAGAAAACATCCACCCCAATATGCTTGAAGAGTAAGCGCTTCACCGGGTTTAGAGTAATCTGACTAACACCAGTGTTATCACAGTAGAGTGAAGTGAGATCTGGAGAAGAAACACCAATGTCCTCAAGCAGCTAACAGAGCAAAATAATATCCTCAACAATGGTGGCCATGACCCGAGCTCAGCCTCAGTGCTAGAACAAGAAACACCAGTCTGTTTCTTGGACTTCCATGCAATAAGCGAGGAACCCAAGAACAGATTGAAACCAGTGACAGAGCGACGGTCAACATGATCACTAGCTCAAGTAGCATCCGAGTAGGCACGTAGCTGTAGAGAACTACTGCTGGAGAAGAAGAGATCACGAGAAGTCGTCGCTCGGAGATAGCGCGGGAGCCGCAGTAGGTGACTACTGCACAGAGGTGGGCGCGCCAACAAACTGGTTGAGAGTACAGACACTCACTAGGACTCTGGCCCTGAAGAAAAGTGGAAGGCCTCAACCAAAAAATGAGGAGGAACGTGAGATGAGATAAGAAGTGTGCGAGCTGTCTCAATAATGTGACGATGCTTTCTTTCAGCAGTGTCATTCTGAGCATGAGCACCAAGACATGCAAACTGAGGGTGAATGCCGTGAGCAGCTAGCAGATCCTGAAAAACATGATAGAGATACTCCCCCTGAGTCGGAACAGAAAATACGTATGAAAGCAAAAAACTGAGTGCACACCATAGCAGAGAAAGTAACATAAATTTGAAAAATGTTAGAAGGAGAATGCATAAAGTAGACCCAACAATAACGAGAATAGTCATCAATAAAGAGAACATAATACTGATATCCGCCCTTAGATATAAAAGACGCGGTACCCCATACATCAGAATGAACTAAATCAAAAGGACGCTATGACCTAGACTCGCTAGACGGATATGAGAGTTAAGTTGTTTACCAAGCTTACAACCCGTACAACAGTGAGACCGATCAACAGAAACACGACCAAGGAAGCTATGACAAATATGAGATGCAAGACGCACACCACTGAGATGACCAAGACGATGATGCCACTGAGAGAAACCCACCGAAGGAAGACAAAAGGTGGAAGCTGCCAGTGACGATGAAGTTGATGGAAGATGAAGACGATCAAGGACATGCACCCCGCTATGACGACGACCAGCTCCAAGGACTGTCCCAGTCCGACGATCCTGCACACTGCATGTAAACTCATCAAAATTAACAAGATAGCCGTGAGATGTGAGCTTGCTGGCAAATCCTGTACACTATATCTAACAAAAATAATTTGGCTGATTTTATCGTTCATATCCATATTTTTAATGAAAGGGGTATTTTTGTAAATAGGAAAATTTAGAAGGGAGGTAAATGTAATTTCAGAAGATAGAGAGGTGCAACCTGTAATTATGCAAGGTGAGGTCCCGGTAATTAGCCATACACACACACAGGAGTGAATAAATAATGTTCAGTTTAATCATAACTTGTCTACAAATAGGTTATATGAGGTCCTAACTTCATGCGTGAATAAATAATGTTCAGTTTAATCATAACTTGTCTACAAATAGGTTATATGTGGTCTTAACTTCATGCATGGCCAAAGCTAGCTAAAATATTACTTCACTGTTAACATGGTCTCAATTGGCTAATACAATTTCCTAGTAAACTACTTTCTCTTCTCGTTAATAGCAGGTAAGCAATTCTAAAAGAAATTAAACCAAAATAAATCATTATATAACACTGTTAGAAAAGCCCATGTAAAGAGCCCATTATTGGGCCCATTTTTGTTTTCCCTCTTCTCTTCTTTAGTCTCACACTCTCACACATGTATAAGATTGTTCTCTCTCTTTCTTCCTCCTATATATTTGTGTTCTCTCTTTGTATTTTGACACACAAACAATACATACACTTTTTGTGCTCTCTAAACATGGTATCAGAGGGACTCAGTCTCTCCTTGCGGCTAGCCTTCTGCTAACCGCCCGACCTGCCTCTGTTTGCGCTAGACGCGGTCTGTGTTTGTCTAACCGGACGGCCTTCCCTTCTCGCGCAAGGCGCGCGGCTAGTTTTCTCTACCCGCCTCTCTTTTCCTCTCCTAATCCCGTGGCCTTCACCTTCTTTCTCTATACTCTCTATCCTTTTATAGGAGTTTCTCTCGCCAGTGGTGCCCTATCCCACCTCCTCTATCCCGTGCAGTTTCCTCTCTACCTGCGCGTTTCGTTTCTCTCGTCCCGCAACGAGCTCCCTTCTTAGCTTGTGGCCTTCTCCCTGTTTTCTTCTCCCTTGGGCCCCTCCTCCGGTACTACTCGCCCGGTCTCTCTGCCTATCCGCTCGAGTTCTCTAACTCGCAGACTCTTCTTCTATCAGCTCGAGTTCTCTAACTCTCGGACTCTTCTCCTATCCGCGCGAGTTCTCCTACTCGCGGGTTCCTCCTCTGCCCGCTCGAGTTCTTCTACTTGAGGCATCCTCTTCCTGTCCGCTCGAGTTCTACTCGCGACCTCCTTCTTTGCTCTGACCGCCGGTGTGCTCACTGAGACCGTGCGGTCTATCTTCTTTCCGCATTTTTGTTCGCGGTCCGTCTGACCGCTGGTGTTCACATTGTGACCGTGCGGTTTGTTTTCTCCCATTGGGGTCGCGGCCTTCTACTTGACTGCTTGCCGAACGGTCTCCAGTTCTTCTCGCAGCGGTCTTCGTCATCCGCTGCAGTCTCTAGTCGCTGCGACTTGCTAACCGCCCGACTTGTAACGGTCTCTCTCCTGCTGCTTCTATGGGCTCTTCTGTTAACTCCACCGGCCCGACGGATATTCCGCTGCAGACCGCCCAACTTGTCCAGCAGACTGCCCGGCTTGCCCTGCTGAAATCCGTGACGAGCTGCGGATAACTACTATTTGTCTCTCTGGGAAGAAGAACTTTATCCCTTTGGTGCGTTCTGTTCGCCGGTTTTTTCAGGCCAAGGGCCTTTTGCTTCACCTCGCTTAGGCACCTCCTCCTCCTACCGACGACTGGCTCCGCAATGATGGTCACGTTCAGACTTGGCTCCTCAATTCCTTGGATGGTGAACCTTATCAGATGACCATGTATCACGAAACCGCCATGACTATGTGGGATGAGCTGCATTCCTTGTACTCAGGCCGAGACAGCCTTCAGCATCTCTACGACATACTCACTGATCTTCTCGCTCTCGACACTGGAGGGGCTTCGGACATGACCTCCTTTGTCGCTCGAGCCAAGACCCTTGCTGAGGCCCTGGATCCAACATCAGCCGTCTACCAATGATCATGCTGCTCAACGCGCTCAGAAGGAAGCCGTCTGCATTGCCATCATGATGGCTCGTCTTCCGTCTGCATTGCCATCATGATGGCCCGTCTTCCGTCTCACCTTCAGAGCATTCAGACTCAGGTTCTGGCTTCTCCAACAACACCGTCTTTCTCTGATATTTGCTCCATGCTTCTCCGTGCGTCACCTCCTCCGGATACTTCTGCGCTTTCCCCCCCGTCCCTTCTTCAGCAGGCCCCATCCCCTACCTTCCCCACCTACCTCCGCTTGTAGCGGACGTTCGGGATCTCGGGCCGTGGGCGCGGTGGACCGGGGTCGATCGAAGTGTTCCTACTACGGGAAGGACGACCACCTTGATGCGACCTGCTACCGGAAGATTGGTTATCCTCCTCGTCCGACGGCTTCTGTTGCTGCTGACGCCTCCTCTGCCGCCCCTCCTGACCTTGAGACCGTTCATCTCCAGCTCCAGCAACTCCAGGGGCTACTCAACCCGCCCTCTGCCTCCATTGCCTCCGTGTCCAACACAGGTACTGCTTGTTTATCCACCAGTACATGCTGGATCGTGGACTCAGGTGTCACTCATCACATTACCTCGCGACGGCATGCCCAGTACTCGGATTCTCCTCATCCGAAGTGTATCACTGTGGCCAATGGGGCGACGGTTCCCGTTTCCGGCTCGGCACATCTCTCTCTGAATCCGTCGATCTCCCTTCGCTCGGCTCTTCATGTTCCGAGCTCCCCGTTCAATTTACTTTCTGTAGGTCGTCTTACTAGTGATCTTGATTGCTCTGTGATATTCACATCTTTTTCTTTTGTCATACAGGATCGGCGGACGCCGACTACCATTGGTAAAGGCACACTGCGGAACGGGCTCTACCTTCTCGATGACTCTCCTATCATCCTCTCCTCTGTCTCTTCCAGCGAGTGGCATCGACGTCTTGGGCATGCCCCTCAGCCGGTCCTCCAGCGGGCTCTTCCTGATATCTCTCTTCATCCATTTCTGTGTGAGTCTTGTATCTTCGACAAGCAGCCGCGTTCTTCTTTTCCTGCGCATTGTATCTGGAGTGCTGCTCCGTTTGATTTAGTACATTCCGATGTATGAGGTCCGTTCAAAATTATTAGTATTTCTGGGTTTCGATACTTTATCACATTTATTGATGATTACTCTCGCACAACGTGGCTTTACTTCGTGATCACTCCGAGCTTCCCCGTATTTTTTGGGCCTTTGTCCTTGAGACCCGTACACAATTCCACACCACCCTAAAAACATTGCGCACCGATAATGCTCGCGAATACACCGGTTACGGATTTACAGATTTGTGCTCTGAATTCGGGATTATTCATCAAACATCCTGTGCCCACACACCCCAGCAAAACGGTGTTGCCGAAAGGAAGAACCGCCACTTGCTCGATGTAGCCCGCTCCCTCATGCTTCAAATACATGTTCCCAAACCTTACTGGAACTTTGCGGTCCCCACTGCCTGCTTCCTCATCAACCGTCTCCCTTTCTCCGTCCTCCACCATGCTACTTCGTTCATCCTACTGTTTCCCTCCACTCCGGCCTTTCCTCTCTCCCCTCGTGTGTTTGGCAGCACCTGCTACGTCCATCATCTGGGACCGTCTTCGGACAAGTTGGATCCCCGGGCGGCAAAACACATCTTTGTAGGATATTCACGCACGCAGAAGGGCTATGTATGTTATTGTCCAGCTACCCAAAAGATCTCGATCTCTGCTGATGTTACCTTCCTGGAGGATCAACCGTTTTTCCCTGCTCTTTTACCCGCTCATCTACCACCAGCTCCTCTCCCGCCATCCATCCCACCCTGTTATCCCTGTTACTGCACCAGTGCACCACCTTCACCGGTTCCACCTGCACCGGCTCCTGCTCCCTCCAAACCACCCGTTATCCGTGTCTACACTCGTCGCCCTCCCAGTTCCGTTGCCCCTCTGCAGTCGGCCTCAACCACGGCTACTCCGCGTCCGGCTGATTAGGTACCGCCCTCCACTGCTCATCCACTTGCAAACTGTGTCTCCCTCCATCACCTCTCTCCCCACCTTCACACATTTGCTACTTCTCTTTCCTCGGTTTCTGTTCCTAACTCCGTGCAGGAGGCGCTCCAACATCCGGGCTGGCGGGCCGCCATGGAGGAGAAAATGGCTGCTCTCTGGGCTAACCAGACATGGACTCTATTACCCCTTCCTCCGGGTCAGAAACCGATTGGGTGTAAATGAGTATTTGTCATCAAACATGCTGCTGATGGGACGATTGACCGTCTGAAAGCTCGTCTAGTTGCTCATGGCTTCACCCAACAACAGAGGCTCGACTATGAGGAAACTTTCTCTCTGTTGGCCAAGCTCAACACCGTTCGTGTTCTCATCTCCGTAGCTGTCCATCACCAGTGACCCTTACTCTAACTGGATATCAAGAATGCCTTTCTGCATGGTGATCTCCAGGAAACGGTGTATATACAGCAACCACCCGGGTTTGAGACCACGGGGGAGTCTCAGGTCTATCGTCTTTTGAAAGCTCTGTATGGTCTCAAACAATCCCCACGGGCATGGTTTGACAAGTTCAGTAAAGCCCTTCAGAATATTGGTTTTACTCGGAGCTCGGCCGACTTCTCACTGTTTACTCGTCACCGAACAACTGGAACGGTTCTCCTGCTTGTGTGCGTTGACGATATCATCATTACAGGAGATGACTCACAAGGGATACATGCAGTAAAACTACATCTGAGTTCCGTCTTTCAGACAAAAGATCTGGGGCTCCTACGATACTTCTTGGGTCTTGAGCTTGCCAGACGGCCAGATGAGCTTGTCCTCTCTCAACGGAAGTACTAGATGTAGGGTACCGTCCAATGGGGAACGCCCAACTGACTCGGACTCCTACTCCAGAATTCAGAATATTATCAAAATTGAGGTAACCAGAACAGGCCAGTCGGTATATGCACTGAAGATCGCTGTTGAATGCATTCTCAGATACGGGCCAAGGGACTAGTGCTAACACATTCGCTGACTGAGACGAAACCAGTGGTTGCACCCCGGGCACAAGGTCGTAAGGTGGTGTAGTGTGATGACATGATTGCTAAGAGAAGGATACCAAGAGGTCCCAATGAAGGACTAGCCTCGAGTAAGGATGAGTGTAAGCTTCTCGATACTGGAGGAAATGTGAAGTAGTCCGTGCATGCTCTAGACAGGGGGGTGGTGCATACCCTCCACTAATGAAGATGACAGGAAGTAGTGGATTCAAATCGGGACATCAATAATGTAGAAGTAACAATTAGTGAAAGTCACAGCTTGGTTGATAGATTTTCAGAACCTATATGAAATATAGGTGTAGTCGACCAGAGCACTATCACAAAGAATATGGAGACTGATTCAGTCTCTACAATCTAGAGGTCGTGGCCATCGAAGATTAACACATCATCATCCAACGGACGCCAAGGTCTCACAAAGTTTGTGACGTCGATTTCGTGCGGACTTTGCGGAAGCGACGCAGGCGCTTGGAGAGCAACTGGGCCGCTCGAGCGGACGACGACTCACGACAAGGAGGTGGTAGCCGACCGCATGACCGACTCCAACGGCGTGGGGGAGCCGGCAGTCGACCGGAGGAATGTCAGACGGTGGAATCGAGATCTGGCGTCGCTACCTCTTATACCAGGGAACCCAGTGTGCGAGAGGATGACGGGGGTTGTAAAGTCTGACAGCCTCACTAGGGCCGGGGGAGGTGGTGCCAATCCCACATAGGTAGGACAAAGAGGCACTAGCAGAGGACTACTGACATGCAAGATACAAGGGTTCAAATGTCATGCCGATCGAGGATGAAGTTTCCTAAGTACAAAAACGGCTATCCCCTAGAATGGATCGAGAGGGCAGAGATGTTTCTTGAGTACCAAGAGTTTCCCAAGCACCAATGGATACACATCACGTTTTTTCATCTGGAAGGAGAGACATACCAATGACTTAGTTGGTGGAGGAGGCAGCGACCCTACCCCACATGGGAGGAATTTTGCGATGGGCTCATCGATGGATCGACCGAATATGAGGACTTCGACATGAGGTTGAACAAGCAAATCAACGAGTATAGTCGCTAACCGGGTGCAATGGTCAGAGAAGGCGCTGGGGTGCTTTCTGCTGGACTCAAGGAGAAAATAAGCGACGGGGTGAGACATTTTCAGCCCAGGAGCTTAGCACAAGTCATCGGGATGTCCTGGTTGCAACTGGGAAGACGCAAGGCGACAACAAATTACCGAGGGAGCAATAAGGAAGTAGAGTAGGGTACGTCCAAGGGGACCAACAACTCATCCACACAGAGGGAGGCCGAAGTAGCGATTACGGGCCACTGTGCTACACTTGCGAAATGATTGAGAGAACATGACCATGAAGTTCACATATGGTGGGAAGACACACAAGCTGAAGAGGTGGCCATGAAATCAGACCGACCCGACGGGAACCTGGGTGAAAGAAGGTGCCACTGACGATACAAGGGTTCAAATGTCATGCCGATCTGTATATACTACCGGTTCGATGTTCAAATGTCGTTCTGGGGGTGCAATGACTGAGGCAACTCAAACTAGTTACAGTTGAGAGAACATGACTGGAGTGTGGGAAGACCACAAGCTGAAGAGTGACCGACCCGTGGGTGAAAGAAGCCACAGTCTTGTCCTTGGAGAAGTGGGTCGAGCAGGACTATCCCCATGGCATGGGTCCTGATCGGATGAGATCCCCGGGAGCGGAAGGAAAAGATACCAGAAAGGTTGCATGAGGTCGTGGAGAGGTTCGAGGAGGTGTTCGAGACACCATTCGACACATCACGAGTCCTTTTTCTTCTCCGGTCCTATTGGTGAAAAAGAAGGATGAGACTTGGAGATTTTGCATAGACTGCAGAGCGCTCAACGAGGTCACTGTTCAAGATAAATTTCCGATCCCAGTCATTGACGAGCTTCTGGATGAATTGCGAGGAGCCCATACTTCACAAAGTTGGATTTGCGGTTGAGATATCATCAAATCCGCATTTGCAGGAGGGGACGTGGAAAAGACGGTGTTCCGAACACACGAAGGGCACTGTGAATTCCTAGTGATGCCCTTCAGAATGATGAATGCACCGACAACCTTTCAAGCGGTCATGAACGAAACTTTCAGGAAGTGGTTGCGGAAGTTTGTGCTAGTTTTCTTCGACGACACCCTCATCTACAATCCGAGTTTGGAGGCACGCGAGGAGCACCTGCGGAGGGTGCTGCAAGTTCTCAAGGAGCAAAAGTGTTACGTGAAGCGATCAAAGTGCTATTTCAGACAACATGAGGTGGGGTATGTAGGCCACCTAGTAAATAGAGAAGGGGTGTGACCGGACCCACAAAAATCCAGAGCATGACAGAGTGGCCCGCACCCACAACATCAAGATGTTGAGAGGGTTCCTGGGGCTCACGGGCTACTACTGGAAATTCGTGAAGGACTACGGAAAGATCGCCAAGCCGCTAACCACATTACTTCAAAATGGAAGGTTTGAGTGGAGAGGGGATGCGGAGTTAGCGTTCCAAGCTCTAAAGGAGGTCATGGTGACGACCCCGGTGCTAGCATTACCAAAATTTTCGACAACGTCGGGAGCCGGTTTGGGGGCAGTGTTGATGCCATGAAGAGAGACCGTTGACATACTACAACAAGGCGATTCAAGGGAAGGCACTACGATTGTCGGTTTATAAGAAGGAGATGTTGGCGATCATGCATCTGGTAGGGAAATGGAGGCCGTATCTCATTGAGAGGCACTTCAAAATACGAACCGACCACCAGAGTCTAAAGTACTTCCTGGAGCAGCGAGTCTCGTCACTGGATCAACATAAATGGGTGACGAAGATGCTGGAGTACGACTACGAGATAGAGTACCAAAAAGGGAAGGAGAATCAGGTCACCGACGCGCTTTCGCGCTTGCCTACGATGAGTTCTATTTTTTCTATATCTGCGCCGGTCTTGGGCATAGTGGAGGATGTTCATCGGGAGGTGTTAGCTGATACGGAGCTGCGACAGATGTTGACGAATATTGCAGAAGGTAGAGGAGTGGAAGCGGGCTACCATGTCATTAATGACCATTTGTACTATAAGGGATGCTTGGTGGTGACACTAAGATCCCCATTGAGGCAGCGGTTACTTCATGAGTTTCACAACACCCCCAACGGCAGGCATTCCGGATTGCTGCGAACCTATTAGCAGATCAAGCAGAATGTGTATTGGAAAGGGTTGAAAGCAGATGTATCGCAGCAGGTGAAGAGCTGTAGGGAATGCCAGAGGCAGAAGTTTGACACGACCGCTCCAATAGGGTTACTGGTGTCGTTGGACATTCTGGAGCTTACATGGGACAGTATTGCCATGGATTTCATCGAGGGGTTACCCAAATATCAGGGCAAGTCGATCATTCTGGTGGTGGTGGACCACCTCTCTATGTATGTTCACTTCATTGCACTGGCGCCCCCTTGCGCCGCAGAGACCGTGACGGAAACCTTCGTTTGGGAGGTGGTGAGACTGCATGAGATACCGACTTCCATCATTTCTGATCGCGGCACCGTGTTCACTAGCAGGTTTTGGAAGGAACTTTTCCGCCTCACGGGAACGTCCTTACGCACGAGTACAACCAACCACCCCTAGACAGACGGGCAGACGGAGACCCTCAATAGAAGCGCGGAGATGTATTTGCTGTGCTTCATTGCGGGTAAACGCTACCCGTGGAGTAAATGGGTCCCTTGGGAGGAGTACTGGTATAACACAATGTACCAAACAACAACAAAGATGACACCGTTCAAAAGCATGTATGGGAGGGCTCCACCGACACTACAGAACTATGAAGAAGGATCGACCGAGGTACCAGAAGTGGAGTCCGCGTTGCAAAAAAGGGATGACATCTTAAAACAGTAGAATGAGAATCTTCAGAAAGCACGACACCGCATGAAGACCCAAGCAGACAAACACCGACGACATCAAAACTTTGAGGTGGGAGAGTGTGTGTACCTCAAATTCAACCCTACCGACAACTGTCAGTTGCAGGGGTGAAGAACCAGAAGCTGGCACCCCGCTACCACATGCCTTTCCAGATTTTGAGTATGGTGGGGGATGTAGCTTACACTCTAGAACTTCAGGCGGACTCTCGCATCCACCAAACCTTTCATGTGTCGCTGCTCATGAGGGCGGCACAAAGCGATGATCTAAATGGTAGTTCCTTGCCGAAGGTGACGAAATTGGACGAAGTTCGGCCGGTACCAGAGAGGGTTCTTGAAGCGCGGGTCAAGACAATGCAGGGGAAATCCATCGTCTGACTGCCGATTCACTAGAGGGGCATGGCTGAGTCCGAACAGACTTGAGTGGATTACGACAAGCTCAAGGAGACATATCCCGAGTTTCAGCTTGAGGACAAGTAATTTTTTGAAGATGGCGGGAATGATACGAACCGGAGCCGCTTCGGTGTGGTCTAACATCGGAAGGGGCCAAAAAATATGGAGACTGAACTAACCGGTTCAGTCTCTACCTCTTCTTAATCAAACCGGGCAGACCCAACCGGTTCGGTGATTGGGTATATGAGGGAAATCGCGGCTTCCCCTTAGGGCATCAAAGATTCCGCATAGATATTCACTTGTTTCTCTCGTAAGATTAGTTGTAGCGTAACAGAACGTTACTCCATATTTGACAAAGAATGGTATTTCTAGATTGATTATAAAGTGACTTTTATACTGGATAAAAGCTGAAGCAAAATCCCAGAATCAAACATGTTATTTTGGAGAAATAACCATGGACCGCGAATTGAAACCAACATATTGAAAGAAAATTACTAGTTGTTCCAATATGTAGCACATATCATCGTGAACATATATGGGATTAATAAATGAAAATATTTTCATGATTCTGGGATATATTTTGATTCATTTAAATCATTTCATATGCTCCATCCGAAGAGTTTTGTAAGGCGCTTACGCACTGATAAGCCTAAATAAAAGGATTAAAATGGAATTGTGTCTAGATGGTTTCACATTATTGTACTAAAATTCCAAATAAAAAATGATTCACTGCGATGGAATGATTGGGAGGCTCCACTTCAATAAAAAATGGAATTCTGGAAGGATTCACAATATTCCATTGTTTTTTGAAGGCATACTGCGACATATCACGAAGAATACGTTATTTCTTCTTCCACACTCCAAAAGTTCATTCTATCACACCACGCAACGACGAGTGCGCCTGGTTGAATATTTCCTTTCATCCTTGTATCGGACGTCGGCCGCGTGCAAAGTTGAAAACGATACAATCACTGAACTTGCGGAACCTAATACCAAATCTGGAAAAAAAATTAAACCATAAAACTGAAATGGATAACATCATACCAAAGCCCGGACTGGCGAAGGAGGAAGATCGACTATGGAGGAAGATCACTGTTAAGGAAGATCGGCTCTGTAGGAAGAACGCCGCTAGGGTTTGGAAAATCGGCGTTCGATTCACCGTGATGGAGGAAGAACGGCTCTGAACGAGGCCAGAAAGGCCGAAAAATCTTAACGGCGGTGATTGCAGATGGGCGAAGGGGGAAGATTGGCACGAAGGAGGAAGATCGGGGTTGGTTTCCCGCGAAGGAGGAGAGAAGTATCAGAACGGCGGGTTGCGGACGGGCACGCTAGTGCTCCTTCCTCCAACGTCAAAGGGAGAGGGTTTTGCCCTTTTCAATCGGTCGGTTTAAAAGGGTTCCAACCAAACAACATTTAAAAATACTGTACACATCCGGTTTAGCTGGAATGGAGCCAAAACGATATCCCAAACAGACCCTAAATATGGCAGAGTGACTATGAGAGAGATTTATAATGTGTTAGAGGTTGAGATGAGGTAGATATGAGGGATTTAAAGAGGGAAAGTTGATTTTACCCCTGAAGAATAATTACTTACAATAAATTTCTTCTCAAAAATAATTAATTGTGGTGAAATAAGGGATAAAGAACTCCTTTTGTGTTTTCGAAGTTGAAAATGAACCATTGATTGAATAAAAATAAAAAAAACAATTTGAAAGAGTTGGTTTTTACATAAATAAGAAATTATATCTGTGGAAGGAAAAATTGTTACGGATCGGTTTCGGATCCTTCGCCATTTATCATTTTATATGTATTGAGTTTGTATTAGAGTCGAGTCATATTATATTAGGGTATTTTATTATTTTATGCATCTTCATGTATTTACGGGTGTGTCACCCGGGGGTTCTATAAATAGACCCTTAGAATCTTGTATGAGGTTATCAATAAAATAAAGTCTAGTTCTTGTCTCTTGTTGTGATATCTTGGTGGCTCTCCCCTCTAACGAGCAACCCCGCCTAGGCAACCGCGGTTCCGACTCCACGGTATCCTCCACCACTGCCATCTTCTCCACCTCCAATCACTATTCCGACGAGTTACCGCTGTTACGGAAGTAGACCCGTAACAACTTGATATCAGAGCTATCGATCCTCTTTCGCCAACACGCACCAACATCACCCTTGTCTCCTTCATTGTGGACGCCATTCTCTCTGTAGACCTCAAGGGAAACTTGTTGAAGTCGGAAAAATCCCTAACTCCAAAAATTCGGATCAAAGCAACCTAAGGTTACCGGTTCAGCGGTTGGGCTCGACGGCTAACGTGCTAGGACACGAAAATTGTCAGACAACTTAAAGGACTCCGGGCGCTGCGGCAGGGAGGTCCCACCACGTACCCGGATGCTTAGAAGAAGCAACCCCTCCACAACCAAAAATGGCCGAGCAGGGTATGAGGTAGACTCTAGCTGGCGACCAAGTCAAGGCGGCGACTAATAGGGAAAGTCGCTAACTCGCAACTTGTCTCTCTGAAAAAGGATTCAAAGGCTCAGCTCGAAGTCTAGGAAAAGGTGGTTGAGATCTTTTGTAAGATTCCGAAGTCCGTCTACTCGTACCCCTAGGGTTATATTTATAAGTCAATCCAAAGAGGGGGGGGGGGGGTCTTATTTATAGCACCACTCCTGGCGACTAGGCGACTTCTTGGGGGGAGCTCGCTCGGCTGGGTGAGTAACAGGCCTAGTCGCCCACCTGACGAGTATGCGAGTGGAGCTCGCCATACTCGCTCAGGCCTTCTGCCTTCTTGCGCGTTGACTATGACTTCTGTTTTGACTTGCTGACTTTGACACTTGCTGACCTTGCTCTGGAGGGGTCCACCCCCGACGAATATGGGTTGTACACAGCTGTTGTTTCAAAAAATACAGCGTTTTGACGCCCCACCAACTCTCCTTCCAGATAGCCGTCCAACGACCTTGGCACAACCGTGCATCTTCATCCCCATCGTGGCAAGCAAGCCGATGAGGCCATCCTTCGTCTGCACCATCGCCAACCAGCTCACCTCCGATTGATTCCTCCAGCGCCATTGACACAGTCCCTCGACGCCAGAAACCACAGCCGCTGCATCTGCGCCTCTGCTTCTTCTTTCCGCAAGAAGACCCCCCCCCCCCCCCCCCCCCGACAACCGCAGACCCGTAACAACTACAACTCCGACCATCGAGTGGAAACAACACACTCAACGAAGCCACATCCGCAGAAGGTACAACAAACTCCTCGCCGTTCCGTCCCCAGCCGCAGAACCCACTGCCACCATCGTTCCCGGTCGCAGTCCTCGCCGACGCTGCTCTGCGCGCAGAAGCCACATCCACCCTCGTCGACGCTGTTCTGCATTGCTTTTTCGTTTCCGCCACCCATTAGTCTCCTCCAACAGGATTGATTCCCTCGTCCGACCTCTCCGCATGCTGCACTCCATCAAGCCCCTCGCCAGTCGCTGTTTCTTCTCGAGCCCCTCACCCCACCAAGCCGCCGCTTTTAACAGTTAACCTAGTGCTGGTTTGTGCATCGGGACCACAAACCGTGCTCTGAATTTAGGTTTTATTTTATTCAGACACTGAGCAGCCCACGCCACCTGTCACTCTGCATAGCCCTGCAATGAATTAATGTAATTACTATAATTAATTAATTATTTATAATTTTTCTCATTAATTCATAAGGAATTAATTAAGCCATCAAGTGTTTTTATGGAGAACACCAAGATGACTGCCGCTGATGCGACCACCCTCCAATCGATGCTCCGAGAGATCATGACCTCCATGGACGCCCGCCTTTGGAATGCCGAAGCACTCCTTCACCACATTAAGAACTCGACGACCCTCTTTCTGCCGCAGCTTGTGTCACTGCTGCTTCCGCTGCCTCCTCTCTTCGTGCAATCGCCATCTGCGCCGACCGTTGATGTGACACCGCTATTGGCGGTGATTGATCTTCCGCCATCACCTTCCATGGTAGTGTCGCCCCTCCTTGGGCTGCCTTCGTCAGACGTCGTGCCCCTCCTTGGGCAACCTTAGTCAGACGTCGTGGCCGCCTTTCTGCCAGCACTTGCTCTGCCTCCCCCCGCTCCGCCGATCCCGCCAGACCCGTTCTTGCCTCCAGCCACCTCACCGCCCTCAGATCCGTTCCTTCTGCCGGTCGTCGCTTCCCCGTACTTGTTGCTGCCGCTCATCGCCGCTCCAACGACCTTGCCAAAGCCATTTCTTCTGCCACTCGTCTATCCACCGACACCGCCGCTACTCACCGCCATCGTCGCTATGCAATATCATGCATTGTTCTGACGGGAGATCAAACTGCCAGATGATCTAGTCACCATGTGGAGTTCGAGCTTGAGGGCAAGCTCGATTTTCGAGGGCGGATGAGATGTTACGGATCGGTTTCGGATTCTTCGCCATTTATCATTTTATATGTATTGAGTTTGTATTAGAGTCAGGTCTTGTATGAGGTTATCAATAAAATGAAATCTAGTTCTTGTCTCTTGTTGTGAGATCTTGGTGGCTCTCTCCTCCAACGTGCAACCCCGCCTCGGCAGCCGTAGTTCCGGCTCCAAGGTATCCTCCACCACCGCCATCTTCTCCACCTCCGATCATTATTCCGGCGAGTTACCGCTGTTACGGCAGTAGGCCCGTGACAAAAACATGCACCTCTATGAGCTCATTTAATTTGTTTGAACAAAGATATTTTTAAATGGTAATAACTATCATTGCATTTTAATTAATTGGAAATGAATAAACGGGATAATTATTTCTCAGTTGCATAGCAAATGCTGGTATAGTTCATGAAGCCATGGATAGAGATGTAATTAGAAGGAAAAAATAGATTACCAACTCCACAATTCCACCTTATTCTCCACTCAAGGCATCACATCACCTACCTTTCATGCATTATATAAAGGCCGCCAAGTCTCATCATTCCAAGCAGTAGAACCTCTTCCAACCATATACTAATTTTTCCTATTTATTTAACCGAGAATATCGAGAGACTATGTCCTTCTTTCTCTTCGGTTGCAAGTCTTGAGGGCTTTGGTCTGCAAATCTGTTGGGCTGGATGAGTTTGTCAGAGCGCTAATACACTATTGTGAAGAGTTCTGGCTTCATTGATTTCAGCTTCACTTTTGATTTCAGTACACCAATATAGATAGTCCAAAATTTTTCATTCACTAAATCTGCATTTTTAAAATATTTATTTAATAATAGAATGTCTATGAAACTGAATTCAAAAGCTAACAAAACTATCTAGACTACCCAAACTGAAACTTTCACGAGGCTGAAACTGAAATCAAAACTGATTTGAAAATCTTGTATCAACATATTAAACCCCCAAATCAAGAATTATGCTGTGAATTATATGGAAGGAAAGATGCAATCAAATTCATGAAGGCTGTTAGAAAAACACATGTAAAGAGCTCATTATTGTTTTCCCTCTTCTTTATTCTTTAGTCCCACATCATATATAGGATTGTTCTCTCCTTCTCACTCCTATATATTTGTATTCTCTCTTTATACTTATACAAGTAATACATACAAGTTTTTGTGCTCTCTCAACATGGTATCAGAGGGAGGTCCCGGTCTGTCAGGTTAGATTTTTTTTTAACCCCATGTGACCGCAGACTCTGCGGCTTTCTCGCGTCCTGTTCGCGCTCTCCACGGCCGGTTCGAGTTTTCTCGCGTTCTGCCAGTTCCTTTATCCGCTCCTACTCGCTTTCTGTCCGCGATCTCAGCGTCTTGTTCGCTCTCCGCCTTCCTTCCGTGGCTCCGTGGTTCCGTGGCTCCTCCATCATTCTCTCTCCTTTTATAGCTTTTATCATCTGACCCGTGGGCCCCCTCCTCCGGTGCTACTCGCCCGGTCTCTCTGGCTATCCGCTCGAGTTCTCTAACTCGCGGATTCTTCTTCTGACCGCTCGAGTTCTCCAACTCGCGGCCTCTTCCTCTTGCCGCTCGAGTTCTCCTACTCGCGGCCTCCTCTTGCCCGCTCGAGTTCTCCAAACTCGCGGCCTCTTCCTCGTGCCGCTCGAGTTCTCCTACTCGCGGCCTCCTCCTCTTGCCCGCTCGAGTTCTCCTATTCACGGCTTCCTCTTCTTGTTCGCTCAAGTTCTACTCGTGGCCTCCTTTTGCTCTGATCGCTGATGTGTTCACTGAGACCGTGCGGTCTATCTTCTTTTCGCATTTTGGTTACGGCCCGTCTGACCGCTGGTGTCCACATTGTGACCGTGCGGTTTGTTTTTCCCGCATTTTGGTCGCGGTTTTCTCTCTAGAGCTTCCCCTCTTCTCACAGCCTTCTCCTTGGGAGCGGCCTAGTCGTCCACCGGCTCCCGGACTGCCAGCCGAGCAGTCTCGAGTTCTACTCGCAGCGGTCTTCGTACATCCGCAGCGGTCTTCGTACATCCGCAACGGTCTCTTCCCTAGTCGCTGCTACTTGCCTCCTGCTTCTATGGGCTCTTTTGTTGACTCCACCTGCCCGACGGGTAGTCCGCCTGCAGACCGCCCGACTTGTCCTGCTGAAATCCGCGATGAGCTGCAGATTACTACCATTTCTCTCTATGGGAAGAAAAACTTTATCCCTTGGGTGCATTCTGTTCGACTTGTTCTTCAGACCAAGGGCTTTTTGCATCACCTCACTCAGGCACCTCCTTCCCCACCTATCTCCGCTTGTAGCGGGCGTTCGAGATCTTGGGGCCGTGGGCGCGGTGGCCGGGGTCGGCCGAAGTGTTCCTACTGCGGGAAGGACGGCCACCTTGAAGCGACCTGCTACCGGAAGATTGGTTATCCTCCTCGTCCGACGGTTTTTGTTCCTGCTGACGCCTCCTCTGCCGCCCCTCCTGACCTTGAGGCCGTTTGTCTCCAACTCCAGCAACTCCAAGGGCTGCTCAACCCGCCCTTTACCTCCATTGCCTCCGTCTCCAACACAGGTACTGCTTGTTTATCCACCAGTACGTGCTGAATCGTGGACTCAGGTGTCACTCATCACATTACCTCGCGACGGCCAGCCCAATACTCAGATTCTCCTCATCCGAAGTGTATCACTGTGGCTAATGGGGCGACGGTTCCCGTCTCCGGCTCGACGGACCTCTCTCTCAACCCATTGATCTCCCTTCGCTCGGCTTTTCAAGTTTCGAGCTCCACGTTCAATTTACTTTCTGTTAGTCGCCTTACTAATGATCTTGATTGCTCTGTCATATTCACATCTTCTTCGTTTGTCATACAGGATTGGCGGACGCGGACTACCATTGGTAAAGACACACCGCGAAACGGGCTCTACCTTCTCGATGACTCTCCTACCATCCTCTCCTCTGTCTCTTCCAGCGAGTGACATCGACGTCTTGGGCATGCCCCTCTGCCGGTCCTCCAGCGGGCTCTTCCTGATGTCTCTCTTCATCCGTTTCAGTGTGAGTCCTGTATCTTCGGCAAGCAGCCGTGTTCTTCTTTTCTTGCCCATTGTACCCGGAGCGCTGCTCCTTTTGATTTAGTACATTACGATGTCCGAGGTCCTTTCAAGATTACTAGCATTTCTGGGTTTCGTTACTTTATCACATTTATTGATGATTACTCTCGTACAACGTGACTTTACTTACTTCGTGATCGCTCTGAGCTTCTCCGTATTTTTCGGTCCTTTGTCCTTGAAACCCGTACACAATTCCACACCACCCTAAAAATATTGCGCACCGATAATGCTCGCGAATACACCGGTCACGGCTTTACAGATTTGTGCTCTGAATTTGGGATTATTTATCAAACATCCTGTGCCTACACACCCCAGCAGAACGGCGTTGTTGAACGGAAGAACCGCCACTTGCTCGATATGACACGCTCCCTCATGCTTCAAATGCATGTTCCCAAACTTTACTGGAACTTTGCGGTCTCCACTGCATGCTTCCTCATCAACCGTCTCCCTTCCTCCGTCCTACACTATGCTACTCTGTTCAGCCTACTGCTTCCCTCTACTCCGGCCTTGCCTCTCCCGCCTCGTATCTTTGGCAGCACCTGCTACGTCCACCGCCTGGGTTCGTTCTCGGACAAGTTGGATCCTCGGGCGGCTAAACACATCTTCGTCGGATATTCGCGCACCCAGAAGGGCTATGCATGTTATTCTCCAGCTACCCAAAAGATCTCTGTCTCTGCTGATGTTACCTTCCGGGAGGTTCAGCCGTTTTTCCCTGCTCCTTTACCCTCTCATCTACCACCGGCTCCTCTCCCGCCATCCATCCCACGCCCTGTTATCCCCGCTACTGCACCAATTTCACCGGTTCCACCTGCACCGGCTCCTGCTCCCTCCAAACCACCCGTTGTCTGTGTCTACACTCGTCGCCCTCCCAGTTCCGTTGCCCCTCTGCAGTCGGCCTCAACTACGGCTACTCCGTGCCTTGCTGATCAGGTACCGCCCTCCACAGCTCATCCACTCGCAAACTGTGTCTCCCTCCATCGCCTCTCTCCCCACCTTCACACATTTGCTACTTCTCTTTCCTCGGTCTCTATTCCTAACTCTGTGCAGGAGGCGCTCCAACATCCTGGCTGGCGGGCCGCCATGGAGGAGAAAATGGCTGCTCTCTGGGCTAACCAGACATGAACTATAATACCCCTTCCTCCGGGTCAGAAATCAGTTGGGTGTAAGTGAGTCTTTGTCATCAAACATGTTGCTGATGAGACGATTGACCGTCTGAAGGCTCGTCTAGTGGCTCGTGGCTTCACCCAACAACAGGGGCTCGACTATGACGAAACTCTCTCCGGTGGCCAAGCTCAACACCGTTCGTGGCCTCATCTCCGTGGCTATCCATCGCCAGTGGCTCTTACTCCAACTGGATATCAAGAATGCCTTTCTGTATGGTGATCTCCAGGAAACGGTGTACATGCAACAACCACCCGGGTTTGAGACCACGGGGGAGTCTCAGGTCCGTCGTCTTTTGAAGGCTCTGTATTGTCTCAAACAATCCCCACGGGCATGGTTTGACAAGTTCAGTAAAGCCCTTCTGGATATTGGTTTTACTCGGAGCTCAGCCAATTTCTCGCTGTTTACTCGTCACCGAACAACAGGAACGGTTCTTCTGTTATTGTACGTTGACGATATCATCATTACATGAGATGACTCACAAGAGATACAGACGGTCAAACTACATCTGAGTTCCGTCTTTCAGACAAAAGATTTGGGGCCCCTACGGTACTTCTTGGGTCTTGAGGTTGCCAGGCGGCCAGATGGGCTTGTCCTCTCTCAACGGAAGTACTGCATCGACCTCCTTCATGATGCAGGCTATTCAGGCTGTAAGTCGAGTGACACCCCAATGGATACAAATCACAAGTTGTGCACCCAAACATTTAACTCGGGTCTCCTACTCTAGAATCCAGAATATTATCGTCGACTCGTTGGAAAATTGATCTATCTCACGGTAACCAGAGCAGATATTTTCTTCGCTGTTGGTTTTGTCTGTCGGTATATGCACTCCTCTCGAAGATCACATTTCAGGCTGTTGAACGCATTCTCAGATACCTTAAAACAGATCATGACCAAGGACTAGTTTACAAAACCCTTTCTTCAGCTCCAACACTGGTGACATATTCTGATGCTGATTATGCTGGTTCCCTTGATGACCGACGATCAACCAATGGTTTTTGCACTTATTTTGGAGGACATTTGATTACCTGGCGAAGCAAGAAACAAGCGATCGTTGCTCGATCATCAGCTGAGGCAGAATACCGGGCAATGACATCAGTAGTGTCAGAACTGACGTGGCTTGAAAGTGTTCTTACCGATCTGGGTGTAAAGGTACCTTCACCATCTTTCCTCCTCTGTGACAGCCAAGCTGCTATACATATAGCCAAGAACACAGTCTTTCACGAAAGAACACAACATATTGAAGTCGACTGTCACTTCATCCGGGAATAGGTTCAAATGAATAAGCTCGACCTAAAGCATGTTCCAGGTACTGAACAAGTTGCAGATGTCCTCATAAAGGCTCTATCTAGTACCCCCTTCTATCTGTGCTTGTCCAAGCTTGGCGCATACGATTTGTATGTTCCAGCTTGCGGGGGAATGTTAGAAAAGCCCATGTAAAGAGCCCATTATTGGGCCCATTATTGTTTTCCCTCTTCCCTCTTCTTTAGTCCCACATCATGTATAAGATTGTTCTTTCTTTCTCCCTCCTATATATTTGTATTCTCTCTTTATATTTACACATACAAGCAATACATACAAGTTTTTGTGTTCTCTCTACAAAGACAAATACTCTGGTCCTGAGATTCTATTCAAAAACAATTGATGCCTCATACAACTGCATTAGGATAAATAATCACCTTGACAAATATAAGTTGGATATAAAAAATGCTTTGGATAGATGACAAACGGTACAAAATGACCTGTAAGAACAGATCCAGCGGCTGGGATGACAACATCAGTAGGTTCCTTATCCAGCTTCACCTCCGCGACCTCTCCCACCTGAATAAATTTCTTCACATCCGCCACCTTGACAGTAGTTGCCTTGCCAGTGCCTAGAAGGAGAGGGCAATACCTGGAATCAGTGGAGTCTTGGTAGCTTTTTAGGACTCCATTTCTCTGTTCTGATACATCAAACATAAATTGCAACTAGTATGGAAGTCCCAATTCAAAGATTTTAGAAATAAAGCTGTCGATCAGTGGATATGATAAGGAGATCAGGAAGGAGAAGGGAAGTACCTGGAATCAGTGGAGTACTGCTAGAGCTTGCCCTTGTTGGAGTTGACGATAAGGGTGACGTAAGCATCGTAGTGCACAGAGATATCATGTGACTTCTTGAGCGAGAGTTTCTTGTCTTTGTGTTTAGGAGCAGTGACGATCGGGTAAATGAGAAGGGAGAGGTAGGTCTGCTCGAGTTTAGAGGGGATATTCCCTAATTTAGGTGTTGAATTGAACAGTTGAGATTTTTTTGATGTCCAAGATGAAATGTGCAGGCCCTTAAGAAGCCCAAAAGGCCCCCAAAGAACAAATTTTTTATAATACATCAAACATCAATGACAACTAGTATGGAAGTCCCAATTTGAAGATTTTAGAAATAAAGTTGTCTATCGGTGGATATGATAAGGAGATCAGGAAGGAAAAGGGAAGTACCTCGAATTGGTTGAGTACTGATAGAGCTTGCCCTTATTGGAGAAGGCGATAAGGGTGACATGGGCTTTGCAAAGCACAAAGATATCATGTTACTTCTTGAGCGAGGGTTCCTCGCATTCGCGCCTGAGAGGAGGGACGATCAGGGAAATGAGAAGGGTAAGGTAGGGTTGCTCTAGTTTAGGGGGGATATCCGCTAATTTAGGTGTTGAATTCAAAAATCAATATTTTTTTATGGCCAAGATGAAATGTGTAGGCTCTTAAAAAGCCCAAGCCCCCCCCCCCCCCCCCAAAGAACATCTTGGAAATTTGCGGATATCCCCCTAATCCGATGGAAGTCCCAATCCAAAGATCCTAGAAATAGAGCTGCGGATCAGTGGATATGATAAGGAGATCAGGAAGGAGAAGGGAAGTACCTGGAATTGGTGGAGTACTGATAGAGCTTGCTCTTATTGGAGAAGACAATAAGGGCGACGTGGGTATTGCAGAGCACGGAAATATCATGTGACTTCTTGAGCGGGGGTTCCTCGCCTTTGCGCTTGAGAGCAGGGACGATCAGAGATATGAGAAGGGTGAGGTAGGGTTGCTTGAGTTTAAGGGGGGATATCCACTAATTTAGGCGTTGAATTGAACTGCTGAAATTTTTTTGATGGCCTAGACGAAATGTGTTGGTCCTTAAGAAGCCCCAAAGCCCCCCCCAAAGAACATCTTTTTATAACAGTATAGATTTAGATACATATATGATCGTTTCTGGAACCTTCTCTGTAAATTTGTAAAATTATAGGTTGGACCTCTCCTATAGGTTTACATTTCATAATATGCATGGTTTAAGCCTTTACAACTTGTAATTATGTAATGACTTAAGTAATTTAAAAGATAGAGATGCAACTTGTAATTATGCACACACACTATAATAGCAAACATCACCGATGAACAGTTCCGCTATCTGTCGGTCTCTCACACTTTTGGAACCTCCAATTTACCCTCTTTTTTGATTATTTCTGGTTTTAAAAAAGCAAAATGTCAGGCGGCTTCTACAGTAGGGGGAGGGGGTAGAGAGAGAGAGAGAGAGGATGCCTTTAAGAAAATAAAATATTTAATCTATTGCATGCAATAATGGCTGCAATATGGGAGGGAGGGAGGGAGCGAGGGCGAGAGCGAGAGAGAAGTTTAAAAAAAATTCACAACTTGATGTTGTTCCAAAATGTAGGAGAGTAGTGAAGGGGCCAAAGGGCTAATGTAATATGTATACGCTACTCTAATGAAGTATTATTATTTATCAACAAATACTCTTGTTCCATGCATAATGTAATCGATACCTCACCCTAATACAATACTAATAATGAAGTATTCTTTTTATCAGCAAACAGCTTCATTCCATGCATAACTAATGTTAAAGAATTTCAATATATTTATTTGAGATTTTGTATATACTAGGAGTGGCACGTGGGGACCTCATGCCTCGGCGAGTCAGTTCACCCTCCACTCACACCACCTGTGAGTGCACGGTATATGACGAAAATATGCACGATGGTGCGAGCGGTGGGTGATGTGTGTCGCCCCCACCACACACACTGATGTAAACTCAAATCTAGGGTTTCAAAAGTTAAATATTTTTTAATCAAAAATATTTTATTTGTTATAACATAAAATTAGAATTAGAGAAAATGAGTGGTTTTATCTAATTTTTTAAAAGACGCCGAGCGGGCCAAATCGAGGCTTTCACGCGTAAAGTACTCTTAACATTTGATTTTCACTAATTCGTTAATCGTTATCCGAAGATATTTCTTTGAGTGGTTACCGAGTTGAACCAAGCGAGATTCGTACATCCACAAGCAAAGTACACAGATAACAATTTATGGATATCAGTAATGAAAATAGTGCGAACGTATGAGGTAAGCTTAAATTAATTAATTATGACGCATAAAATTAGTCCAATACGAGTAAGCAAGAGGGGTGAGGTTACCCATGAGCGTGAATCTGGTTCAAGCCCGATTAGCACAGAAGAGGACCACGGTTGAATGAAGGAATGCGTCAAATGATGATTGGGAGAATGGTGAATGGCAGAGCGAAGACCTACTGATGGAGGGAAAACGTCGACGTCGATGTCAGTCGATTGGGTCGCCAGAGTTGAATGAGATGTAATACCCGAATAATTAACATGTTTATATTTGTAAAATAAAAATAGTATGTGAATACTCCCCGATGAGGAAAGAACAATGTGTCGCCTTGTTTTGATGTTCGGAATTTTTGTGTGTTTGGGAGGAACTGGCTGAGTAAATTTTTGTTGTGTTCAGTGCTGAACCGGTTGGACCGGTCGATGACCGGCTGTTGCGCGTTCGGCGGTGGCTTATTCTTCCGTGCTTTAAAATAGCGGGTTTGCTTGCCTGCCTCTTCATTTGCGACGGAAGAAACCGCAGAAGCCGCTACCGCCGCTTGCGCTATCGGGCTCGATTCTTCTCCGATTTCGGTGATTCTTCTTTCAATCGTGAGGTAATCTCTTTCCTCAACTCCTCTTGTGTTGATTTTGCAGATGGTGTATGGATTTTTGATGGGTGAAAAACCTAGGGTTTGAGATTTTGGTTTGCTTCACCTCTTTTTATAATTAAAAGTTCTGAAACCCTAGACCCATTGTTGGGAGAGATGAAACTAGGGTTCCATTTGGTGTCTTGATCTCCTTGTAATTGTAAGTGTGCCGGCTGGACTGTGTATGGGTATGCCGGCTGCTAGTGTGCCGGCTGGACTGTGTATGTGTGTATGCCGGTGCTACAGTTATATTTGGGCTGCTGTGTTGGCTGTCCGGCCATGTTTGACGGGAATTATACTGATATGAGCTGCGATTCACAACACTTGGTATTGTCCTGGTGACAACCCTTGCGGTTGTGGATCAGGGCAACAGAGATTTGAATGATACGCAGTCAAAGTGAATCACCCACACTAGTCCTGTCTTAGACAACTCCTAAATGTCGTAGTTGTAACCGTCGTAGGAGTCAGCCCGTAAATATTCAGGCGCAATTCTAAGGTAAATGATATTTTTGATACTGCAGAGAATGACGTCCGACGATAGGCGCGATGTGACTCCTTCGAGGGACAAGGGCAAAAGAAAAGTTAGGGTGAGTCCTTACTACTTTTTGGTGAACTGTTAAGTTACGTACTTTTTGTTATGTATCACTGATTATATGAATCGCCGAAAAAGCTAACTTGGTTTAGCGAGCGATAAATTTCTGAGGGAAAACATTCACATAAATCTTATTTATTAAGAAAATGAAATGAATTGAAAAGCTAGATGAAATTGAAATAGCGTCGACGATCGAGAAGCTAAGGGTCAGCCTAGTAGGGGGGATACTTCAGACTCCTACATCTCGTGAGAGGGGTAGAACTCTCACACCTCGTAGGAGGGGTCGAACTCCTACAGAAGATGAAGAGAATCCAATTTAGGAGGCGTGGAAGTCTACTGTGAGAGCGCCCTAAAGTGGATATTGATCTGCAGGGTCGACGGACCCAGATGACTGAGATAGTTGAATGACCCTTAGTCTTTCGAGAAACGCAGTGCGAAATAATGAAACCTTGATAAGAAATATGATAAACGAAATATGAATTGATATCAAAATAGAATTGTTGAGTTTCCCTGCTACTTGCTTAGAGACATATGCATATATGTTATTGCTGCTGACTCTCTTGTCTACTTGCAGTGTAAAGATTAGGAAAAATGGTAAGAAATTCACTTAGTTTCAAAACTAATTGGTTTCACAAAACTGTTCTTTCAGGAGCCGAGTACCAGCGTACTAGACCCCGCTAGGCGGGCCCAGACCGATGCGGACCGAAGACCAACTGAGGGCGTGGCTCATCCACGGGTTAGCTTGAGTTTTTTTATATATAGCTAGTGAGAATGTAATAAATGTAAACAGTTTGTACCCGACTTGAGATAGTGGATATATTCTGGAATGAGATGTGATGTTTTATTTTCTCTGGTACACCCTGTTATTATACTGCTGCGTATAGTTATATGAAAAATCCTCTCTGAAAGAATGAATGTAATAAATGTAAACAGTTTGTACCCGACTTGAGATAGTGGATATATTCTGGAATGAGATGTGATGTTTTATTTTCTCTGGTACACCCTGTTATTATACTGCTGCGTATAGTTATATGAAAAATCCTCTCTGAAAGAATGACTTAAATTGTGGCGGAGTCGGGCCGTTACATGAGATGTCGACGACGACCAACATACGGAGGACGCAGGGCGACGCTAAGGTGCCGGAACTGTCCCGCCGTGGCTGATGCGGATGGGGCGATGACAGAAACGCCCACGATTAGCGCATGTCGTTTGTCGTGGATGTCGGAGAATGGGAGGCCGCAGGAGATGCCGACTCTGGTGGGCTTTGTGTTGAACGGAGGAGGAGATGGATCGGGAAGTTGCAGAGGGCTGGAGTTGGATGCCAGGTGAAACAAGAGAATGCCGATTCGTCGCTCCCTTTTCCCCTGGCTTCCTTCTTCCTGTTATCGTGGAGGCTTCTTATAGAAGATCAAAACCAACATTTTCCTTTTTTGTGCATTTCTTCTTTTGCAATGCTGCAACAAATATTTATTTTCATTTTTTTTTCACCGTGGATTCTATAAAGAATTAGAAATCAATATTGCCCTCTTTGTTTTGTTTCCTAAAACCTAAACTTCAAGATATTTCTTGATGAGAAATATATTATATTTCTCAACTTAATTTTATTCTCCTTTTGATTTTATGTCGTCATTATTAATTTAAGCTTGCCTTTATCATCCTAACTACTAAAATTACCTGACCTATTTATTCAAGGTCTCATCGGTCCCGTCAACCCGACGAGCCAACTAACTTCAAAAGAAAATGCGCAAAGAAATACACGATAATAAATAAATGCTGAAAAATTAAAATACACGACTTAGGATGCGACGATGGATGCATCAATTCTCCCGGGGTTGAAAGAGCTCGACCCCGACCCCGACGAGACTTTGCAAAAACTGGCAATGGATAGATCTGACATCGTTGCTGGTGCTAGATCGGGTAGAATATCTGGGGCCTCGACGGGTGGCTCAACTGGTGGCCCAATGCGCTTTGAACATGAACTAGACCAAACCCCCTGCAGTAAGCAATCACCTAACCTCCCTTTGAAAAGTACAACTCATTACGATAACGACTGACCGTGAGTTTGTAATGTTTAAAGGTTGCTCGCAAAATATTTGCAGAAAATTTATGCAGTTCTTTTGAATAATTAATATGTGTTTGCGCATTGGAAGAAATACGTTCATGAAACGGGAGGTGATGACGGTCAAGTGGGCGGGGAAATGCATGAAAAATCTCGAAAGGAGATATAGTGAGAAAGCGGCGTTTAGAATTATTACATGTGAATTTATCTTGTGGTGATGCAAAATCCCATTGCTTTAGATTCGTCTCGATTAAACGCCTAGGAAAGTTCTTCAAACTCTTATTAACGATTTCAGTCAGTTCATCAATAGATAAACGCTATTGAACTCACGTTTGGTGTCCATTCGACCCCATAATATATTCAAAAATTTTATTATAAAATTTTTAATACCTTGCTGTAATCCACCAACCCGCTTACGTCTAACTTGATATTATAATTTTTAAAATTGATTATAATTGTCTTTCAGAAGTTTGCAAAGAATTCCTTTAAAACGGGTATCCTTATTGGGTGTGAAAATTTCAGGAGTTCTTAAAACTTGAATTTTCTTAGATATATTGATAATTTGAAAATATATTTTTTTAAACATAGTTATTTTTAGAGGATGATGCAGTGATTTAAAATGACGCTCCCTAAATATAAAATCAATATATTGTGATGAATCTAATGCGAGTGATATGTTACTAATAAGTCCTTCCTGAGACGGGGGCTCAGAAATAATCTCAACGACTAGAGGTGGTGCTTTAGTGTGAGCAAGTGGGAGCACCATTTCAGTCGAGATGTGGGGATGGGGAGGAAGAAGCTCTTCTTCCTGGAGTTGTGGCTCAGGAAGAACCTCCTCAAGTAAAGTGAGTGTTTCAGTTGAGACAAGAGGGGCCAAGGTGCTCGTGGGGGAAATGTCGAGTCTATAAAGAGGACTATTAATAATTCGAAGTCCGGGTTCCACTAGTTGCTATGTAGTTGAGACGTAGTCAGGAAAAATATTTTGTTTGCGCATTGTCATTTCAAGACTGTGTACATCGGTGCACAACCCAGTCAGATTCTGCGTGAGTTCTGCTGTGACGAACTCAACGTTTTTCATTAAAGTTTTCATTCGCTCTTCAAGACACTCCATCTTAATTTTTTTTAAAATTTTGAGATTTTTAAAAAATAGAATAAATATGTAATAAAATTTTAAATTAAAGGACATTAATTTTTTCTTGAAAACAGATTTAATTAATTTAAATATAGATTTTTTTTAATATATTGAAAAAACACGGATCGTTGGATGAGGCATGAAATTAGGATCATTGGACTAGCCCCAACGGTTCTTCCGGTGAACCCGCCGGTGGGCTCCGAGCAGGCAACTCAAAGGCTCCGAGCAAGTGAGGCGATCATGATTTTTTCCAGTTAAGGTAGGGAGGGATTTGTGTGAGAGGCTATTGGCAGTCCACCTTATGCTTTAATCAGACGACTGATATTAAAATATGATGGATCGAATGGTCTAGAATTTTTTGTTGACCGGATTACACCACTAGAAAATTTTCATTTTGCAAATCCATATGTTTGGATCGATAGTTCAAAAAGATGGAGGTATTGATAAAGATGTGACACATAGAATCCAAGCGGTTTGGTTGAAGTGGAGAGGCGCGTCAGAGATCTTATGTGATCGTAAAGTACCACTAAAATTTAAGGGCAAGTTTTACCGTACTGCAATTAGACCCGTGATGCTCTATGGTTCTGAGTGTTGGGCAGTGAATTGTGTACATGAGCAAAAAATGGGAGTTGCGGAGATGAGAATGCTTAGGTGGATGTGTGGACACACGAGATTTGATAAAATTAGGAATGAAAGTATCAAAGATAAGACAGGAGTAGCACCAATTTCAGAGAAGATGCGAGAAGCTCGTCTAAGATGGTTTGAACACGTACAAAGGAGACTTTTAGAGGCACCTGTTAGGCGTTGTGAGAGGCTAGTCACTAGGCATGTTAGATGAGGGAGGGGTAGAACAATAAAGACTTGGAATGAAACTATAAAGAAAGACATGATGTACTTAGACATTAATGAGATTATGACAAAAATAGGGCACAATGGCGACAAAGGATCCATATAGCCGACCCCACTATAGTGGGATAAAGGCTTGAGTGTTGTTGTTGATTTGTTTATGGAAAGATGAATCTTTTGTCGATGATAATCTGATAAATATTTGTTTATTAGAAGATGAATCTTATTTGTTTATGGAAAGATGAATCTTTTGACACACGAGACTGGAAAAAATTAGGAATGAATGTATCAGGTTTAAGACAGGAGTAACACCAATTGCAAAGAAGACGAGAGAAGCTCAACTAAGATGGTTTGGACACTACAATGGAGATCATTAGAGGCACCTGTTTGGTGTTGTGAGAGTCTAGTCACTAGGCATGTTAAACGACGGAGGGGTAGACCAATAAAGACTTGGAATGAAACTATACGAAAAGATATGATGTACTTAGGCATTAGTGAGATTATGACAAAAGATAGGGCACAATGGTAACAAAGGATCCTTATAGCCGACCCCACTATAGTGGGATAAAGGCTTGAGTATTGTTGTTATTTAAGCTTGATAAATCCATGATAGTAAATTAGTATTAGTGTATTTCAAGAATTGGTTTGACTTCACCATTTGCACTTTTTAAAATACTTTGTGCATTCTTTTCACTTGTGAAGTTTTTGTGTCTGACCTCTCTTATGGGTCTCTGTCTGAGGCTCATAGTGTTGGAACTAGTAAGCTGGCTCACACGCAGGAGTTGAGGTCCCAGTTTGCAAAGGGTCAAGATCTCGGCTCCCAAACTTCGGATGAAAAGGATGATCGAAAGTTACTAGCTCCTGAATTAGCAGGCATAGGCATGAAACGAACAAGTGAGAGGTCACGACTATTTTATTATCAGACGAGGTGGTCGTGTTAAATTCTGGAGGTACCTCCGCATACTCAATAGTGTTTAATAACTCCCCCTCCTGAACTAAGTGTTGTACCAGTTTAGGGGAAGGCAGACGAGGTCGTCAAATCTTCAAATCAGCCACTCTTCGTGGGGTGTGAATTGCCTTCCACCTGTTATAACGAGGTCTTATTTATAAGCAAAGATAGGGGGTACCCCCTTCCTCGGCGAGATCACTAGGAGGTTGCCGAGTGGCCGCCAAGCTGAACACTTGAGGATGCCAAGCTGAACACTTGAGCTCGCCGAGCTGAACACTTGAGCTCGCCGAGCTGAACACTTGAGCTCGCCGAGCTGAACACCTGAGGCTGCTGTGCCAGACACTTGAGGTCGCCGAACCGAACACCTGAGGCCGCCGAGCCGAACACCTGAGGCCGCCGAGCTGAACACCTGAGGCCGCCGAGATGAACACTTGAGGCTATCCAGCCGAACACCTGAGGTCGTTGAGCGGAAGAACTGAGACTGCCGAGCTGAAGACCTGAGGCCGCTGAGCTGAACAGCTGAGGCCGCCGAGCTGAACACCTGAGGCCGCCGAATTGAACACATCAGGCCCCCTAAATGAACACCTGAGGCCCCCTAAATGAACACCTGAGGCTGTCAAGCCGAACTTTTGAGATCGCTGAACCGAACAACAATTGAGCTGGACACCTGAGGTCACTGAGTTGAACACCTGAGGCCGCCGAGTTGAACACCTGAGGCCGCCGAGTTGAACACCTGAGGCCGCCGAGTTGAACACCTGAGGCCGCCGAGTTGAACACCTGAGACCGTCGAGTTGAATGCCTGAGACCGTCGAGCTGAACGCCTGAGGCCGCCGAGCTGAACGCCTGAGGCCGCCGAGATGAACCCCTGAGGCCGCCGAGATGAACCCCTGAGTCCGCTGGGCCAACCATTCAAGGCCGTTGGGCTGAACATTCGAGGCCGCTGAGCCGAACACCTAAGGCCGCCAAGCAGGACACCTGCGGCCGCCGAGGTTGACACATGAGGTCGCTGAGCAGGACACTTGAGGTCTCTTCAATATGCATTCTTTATCTCGACAAATTACCTGTACAACACTCATAAAATTTTGATAACACCACTTTTAATTTTAGTTATCGACATTCTATGAGCTCTAAATAGAAATCCGTAATTGAAGGTCGGACCCAATAATTTTGCTTAGCCTTGAGTGTTGGTTGAGCATATTTTATATGAACCAGCTTAGTTCACTGAATCACGGTTTTCCCGTGCATGTAATGCAGTTAGGACCACCTTTTCCAACGACACAAAAAAGTCCAACATGAGTATCATCGCTGGGTGGCATTGGGGTTTCATGCAGGAGGGGATAGTATGCATTATCTTTTATCTTATTTTATCTCTCTTCCTTATTTTTTTATTTTATACAATATTGTTGTCATTTTAATTTAACATTTAGCTCTTTTGTTTTATGAAAATAAAACCTATTTCATTTTAAATAAATCCAGCCAACCCAAAATTTAACAAATCCTGCATTTAAGAAACCAATAAAACTCTCTTTGGGTGATTTACCATGAATATACTTAATTAGATTCTAGCTTAAATCCAGCAGACTAACCACATTTTCTTCTTCGTTATGTTGAATCCATGGAGAAAGTGGGTAATAAGAAGTGGCTTCCCTTTTAAACCATATAGATATATATATATATATCTTATTATATAAAGCAATATAGGTATTTGGAGGCACACCATAGATCAAACAAGAGCCATTGGATCATAAGAGAGAGTATGAGATGGGGAGAGAGAGTTAGGAGAGAGAGAGAGGAGGGAGAGAGAGAGAGGGGAGGAGAGAGAGGGAGAAAGAAAGGGAGAGAGATGGCGGAAGGGAGAGAAGAAAAGGGAATGAGAGAGGGGGAGGAGAGACATGGAGAGAGATGGGGAAGGGAGAGAAAGAAGAGGGAGAGAGATTGCGTGAAATTAATGTTTTTACGACAAAATTTATTTTTTTTAATAAAATAAAAATTGTAATATTGATTTATATTTTTTTACGGTCATTTTGAGTACTCATATGTATATATTGCGGGCACTGCCCATCTTGATGTGGGTGCATCTGGCTTTGATGCGGGCGCATCCCGCTTTGATGCGGGCGCAACACGCAACGACGCATCGAGCACGGGAGAAGCCTGTTCGGAGGCGGGCGAAGCCCGCCTGGATGCGGCCGAAGGCCGCTCGAGAGCATCGAGCACGGGCGTAGCGCGAAAATGCTCGTATATATATATATACATATATAATTTTGAATTTAGAGCATATTCACTCAATTGCTTTCATGCTTTGCAATGCTTCTCGTCTACTTAGTTTGTGAAATATTATTTTGGTGGCTGAAACATGTTAAGAAAATCTTCATTTTCTCACAAACCTTCCCTTTTAATATTTATTTTTTATCAACAAATTCATTAGCACACTCACAGAATGAGTTTATTCTTTCTTACCGTCACCGTTACCCGACACGGCTCGTGTTTGTAACACGCAAAGGTACATTGTGTGCGACCTTCATATAGTCAAAGATCAACTGTGAATGTTTCCTGTTCTTGCTCAAACGACTTAGTATCTATAGAAACTGAATATCAAATATCCATTGTTATTCCAAAGTAACTTTCATCAACAAGCGGCCAACCATTAGTAATAATTGGTTAGATACATTGAGTTTCAAAATTATGTGAACGTTTTTTATTAAGAAAATTATTCCATTAGGAATTCAAAGCGTAGTGTGTGGCATTGCTGTTTTTCTTTCGGCTTATACATTTTGAGAATCAGTTGCATTTTACGGGCTGCCATTTCTTTGCTTTTTCTATACAGCAAAGTAGAAAAAAAATATTGCACAATCTCGACTAATTACTTCGGAATTGGATTTCATTCAAGATCATCAGTATAGTAGTTAAAGTAAACCCCATGAAATGATTGTGTGTATTGTATAGAAAATGTGTTGAATTTCTTTGATTCAGAGCTTTTCCAAAGTATATTGTAGGAGTTTCTGAGCCTTTTTTGATGGCCTCTTCATCCCAGGCCAAGCCGGTCTTTCCATTGCTGTAAGCTGGAATCATCTCCACTAGCAAGAATAGCTTCAAAATAGTTAGAAATGGATTCAAATGTTCATGATTTCATGTGCAGGTGGGGGTCTCCTTATTTAGGAGTCTGGTAAATGTCACAAGACCAAATGTTACGATCCTGGGGTGTGTTCCAGGCACACAGAGCTACAGAAACTTTGGACATTACCTTCAAAAAAGGTCGGTGTTGCCCGCCCTCTCCAAATATTATGTTTCCAAACTTAAAAACATTAGTCTATACGAAACGTTTATGAATATTGAGGAATGCCCCCAAAAGCTCCGTTTGAATCCAGCATGCATTCTGAAGCCTTAGTTAGATGATTTATGACAAGAATCCAGCATGCATAGGATCTTCAGATGGAGTAGAAAAGAAGAGGAAAGATCAGCAAAAAAGATGAATTAGAGCAGCATAAAATTTATTGTCCTGAATATATCTGGTATGTATTATCAGTAATTATCGGGACCTCCCATGAGACTGCATATTTATTGGGACCTCCACTCTCCCTCCCCTCTGAGTCTGCTTCGTTAATAGGGCGAAAATTTTATGTCTGGAGCCCGGACATTGTCCAGGCCCGGATTATAGAATTAAGAGCTCTTTCAGGGTTTAAGTTTTCTTTCACCAGTGCTAAAAATGATACTCTTTCAGGGTTTAGCTAAGAGTAGAAGGCTATGTCTGTTAAATTAAGAGCTCTCTTCTAAGAAGAGGTTTTGCACAACTCAAAATAGCTAGACAGAAGGACTTGGTAAATCACAGTAGCTCTTGGTGTTGTAAAGTTATATCAATATCTTGTTAATTTATCAAATTTGAAATGTTGGATCTAATCATTACTGCATGAGAGAGAAGTTATATCCAAATTGTAACCAGAGTTTATTGGATCCTTTCTATTTTGAGTGAAATGGATTGTATCCATTTCACGGTTCAAATATATTTTTGATTGATCCGACGGGTTCACTAATCTCATCCTTTTATATATTTCTTTTAATTAAAAATTCTACACCATTAGATAAAGGGAGAATGCATCTGCACAATGAAATGAGCTTCCATTTGAGGTCCCAAATAGAGAGAATCTTGATCCAAAAATGAGTGGGGCGGAGAGAGTGTGCAGGTGGGAAGTGTGTGTGTGTGTGTGTGAGAGAGGGGCACGGTGGCTCTAGTCGGGAAATTGTTGTGTTTGTGCCACAACAATGTACATGGTAAGCGTAGTGGTACCGGTTTACTCGCTTTTGAAATTTTGTGAGAGCTGACCCAAAATTCACTTTATTGGTTTTGTATGTTCCCCTCTTCTAAAGCGTAACCACATCTACATGATTGTTACGAAGCTGACAAAAATGTTATTTTAGGTAAATATCAGTTGTGATCACATTTACCTAAACTCGACTTGCATTTTTTTCATAATTGCATTCACAACCATAACCACAACTATTAGTATATCTGTTTTATTCTGTCTAATGGTGATATGTTGGAAGTTGGAAGATTGAGGAGGGATAATTTAGACTAGAGAGTTGAATAATTTTGAATTACTCATGCTTTTTGCTACGATGCTTCCTATTATAGATTGGAATTTGATTCAACAATTTGCACTGGTGACAAACCAAGCAAAAAGAAGCTCAATTACTTCCACTCTCTTACTGTCTATTGAGATCACACGTGTCCAACGTTCCGCACCGGCGACAAACCAAGCAAAAAATGGCCAGTTATTTCCGTTCTCTTATTGTCTATTGAGATCAACTGAGTCCAATGATCGGCGCGGGCAACAAACCAAGCTGGTCATCCACCAAGCTATTGCAGTGCTACATGATGTTGGCATCCCGAACACATCACATCAATCTCAAATATTTCGCTACACCCAAAACAAATACCACAGTTACAAATCACACTAACCTCGTTGGAGATAGGACGGCTTGCTGCTCCAAAGAAGTCTCCCGGGCGGCGGTTCTACTTTCCGGAGCCTTAGGTCCGACCACCGTGGAGCCGCCCACCGGCCTCCTTTTAGCACAAGTCCTAGATATGGGTGAAGTAGTTATCCATGGCTTTTATAAAAGCTTCATCTTGACTAATTTAAAGAGAGAATCACAAAAGAGAATATGTTCTGGCATATTCCATTCTCCCATCAACATTGGAAATTTGGAACAAACCGCACGTGAATGCAGCCAATGAACTTTTGATACATCCTATGCAATCTTCCTCAGGTCCGTTGCTCCAAATGCCATGTATAAAATATGAACATTTATTGTATACGTTCTTCGTTCGCATCCGTGCGGTAATCTCATACAAATGCGACATGCCAGCGAGGGGGCCATTGGACTTGTGCAAAAAATATATTGTGTTAATCTAATCGGAACACACACACTGGGCTTACAGAATTTCACGTGGGATTTGATTCACCGTAGACAATGATGCATAACCAAGGCGAAGCCCTGATGTCAACTCAACCTATACGCTCTAGTGAACCTCCTAAGTATACATGTAGCACACCAGTTTAAGTATTATAGAGGAGCAAACTAAGATATGGAAGAACATGAAGTAGAACATAAAGAGATCAAGGACATCAATTGAGCCAGTTTATACAATTTCACTAAAATGAAATTATATTTATGAGGAAAGAGAGAGCTCACTACTCAATCAAGTGCATGTGACAAATATGATACAAAAATTAAGTGTCACTCGTCATTGATCTCCTCTTGTAACTTTAACTTGGTGTTGTTTTATTGTTTACAATGGTGAGACAAGTTCAAAGATCAAAATCATCAATTTAGTTAAGAGTCATTTGTAAATTAGAGCACTATCCTTGAAGATTTTGCAAGTCCAAAACAACCTTGGTGTTGGTTATATGCCTCAAATCCAAATTCAAAGACGGTGTTGGCTTTGATCAACTCCTTGTCTTCTAGGGTTTGGACCATCCGAAAAATTGAAATCCGCTCATTTTTGTAACCGCTTTTGTTCTTGATCCAGAGAAAAACAGACTGATGTTGCTCGTGGACATAGCTAATCTTAAGACGAACAACATAAATGTGTTTTGTGTTGTGATTTTTTATTTATTTGATCTTTCTACTTCAATTTCGACAACACTCTGACATATACTATTAACAATACCAACACCATCCGACCGACAACATAGAAACCACATATTACTTGAATGTAGCCAGCACCAAGCGAGAACATTCATTGACTTGTCGACCATCAAATAGAATCTTTGCATAGTGTCGTAATTGTAGAGACCACATTGTGATACGAGTTTTTCGGAGTTTCAAACACCAAAGGGAAGTGTGATAATAGTAGAGACCACATTGTGATACGAGTTTTACGGAGTTTCAAACACCAAAGGCGGTACATGCGGTCGTAACCGCTTGACCGTTGAAAATAAGTCCCCCAAACGGAGCCTAAATTATAATAGCGATTAAATAGAATAAATGAAATATTAACATTGTGGCGGGCAAAGGTAGGAGGCATGTTTGGGGAATGCCCTTGATATGGGCGATAATCAAGGGTCCGTTTGTAGTGATGTTTTTTCTTTGGTGAGTTTTGACAAAAATACCAACATGGTAAAATATGCATTTAATATGATAGCGGTTATGATCGTCACAGAAAAAAAACTAATTTTGAATGTAAAAATGGATGAATCAACAACAGATATAGCCGAACCTTGTTAATTTGTTCAGATCTATCCGCTAGGCTGGATCCGTGTGAAATAATTGATTGAGTTACAACCCACTTCCATACCGAGCAATGCCCTCTAGTAATGACCTACATAGAGGGGTCGTTCCTTTGTAGGATGTGTTGGTTTCTTGAAGCTAAAAAAAAAGAGAGAAACCAACACATCCTATGAAGGAATGGCCTGACCCCTCTATGTAGATCATTACTGGAACATTGCTCGGTACCAGAGTGAGCTGTAACTCAACCAATGATTTCACACAGACAATTCACACATACGTGTGCCATGTTGAAAGAGGAACTCATCACATACGTGGTGCACCGAAAATGTCTTTGAGTGTTTCAGTGCAATTTACAAGTTAGTGAATTCTTACATTAATGATTTTGTAGAGTTGTCACATCATGTACCAGGCTTATCTATGATTTACTACCTTGGTTACTTCATGTATGGAGTGCAACCTCACATTAACGCGCAACAATGCACTCCAAACACATCAACACTCACCACGGCTTTCCTTTAGGCCCACTTTGTGTAAGAGAAATTTAATACGACTTGGGACATCCGGTCACTCTAACACATCAGATCTCCCATGCATACACATGGCTTCCCACCGCAACCCTACGCAGCACCCCCGCTGCAGATTTTGCTGGTACTCCTCCCTCGCCATTTTGTTTCGGCATGTATCATCCTATCTTGAGCCAATGACAATAAAGTGCAATGGAACAAAAAGAGCTAATACTCGATTAGGTGTATACAAGTATGATGATGAAATAAGAGTTAGAGAGACATCCTGGTTTAATACAATGTATGTCTGCACCCGTTTATATGCTTGTTAAATCAATGAAGATGATTGAAAAAGAACAGTTAATATAAAAAGAAGATTCTCATGGAAGTTTTCATAAAAAAAACACTAATAAGATTGTTAATTGTATGTCCCAAATTCTAACCTAAAAGTGACGACCGATGCTGAACACGATCCGTGGCCCAAGACGATTTTTTTCTAACACATGGCCCGAGGCACGTGGGCATGTGCGGTTGTAATTGTTCGGGAAGTGATGATTCGGGGCACATGACCCGAGCCACACAGGCGTGTGCAGTTCTGACAGTTTCACGACAGTTGTTACACCTCTATTGATAAAAGGACGTGTGGGTTGTGGTACATGCTCGAGGCACGCGGGCTTGTGCCAACGGGCGTGTTAATCTATTTTACCGAAATTTGTAATTGTACGGAGTGTGATATAAACTCTTGATCATTCTTGACCTTGGGCTTTAAGAATTCTGAAATCCTCTCTCTGTAACCATTTATGTTCTTGATAGTGAAGATTCGACAGCTGCTGTCCGTGGACGTAGCTCATTTTGGAATGAACAACGTAAATCTACGCCGTCTGATATTTTTTAAATTTTCTTTCGTTCTTCATTCTCCTCGTATTTCCAAAGCAAAGATTCTCAATGAATTGATTTAAATCAAGGCTGAAATGGACAGTGGGGAATACTTAGTTCGAGTAAACATGATAAGTCTAAAATTTTGATTTGTGATTATCATCCACCACAATGCCAATATAAATGAGCTACTCAATTAGAAGGAATTGTTGCTCGATCGTATTCCTTCCTTCCATTGCGACCCCGGTAGAATACTCCAAGGGTTTTACGTCTACGGTTCCTCAATTTGGGATATGGAGAGATTGTTTGCTAGCTCTTCTTGCGCAATTCATATTTGCTGATAGTAATCTCGTTGCAAGATAAATAATGGTTAGTTATGTGGCTTGAATCTTAATTTATCTCGAGAAAGTCCGAGAGTTTTTCATCTTTTACTCTAGGAGAAAAGAGCGACCTCATATTAGAAGCCACTAAGCAGAGCTTTTTGTGGTCTTGAGAATTTTGCTACGCAGGGAGGTATGCATAAAACAATAATGCTTCTAGAGCTTGGGTATCAAACGAAAACATGGTCTTGGTCCTTCGCACAAACTATTCAAGCTATCCGCAAAGCTCACAACAAACTTTCATAACACTCGCTTGATGTAAGCTTACGTTTATGAGGAAGGAGAGAGATCACAGGTTCACAACTCAGGCTCCGTTTGGGAGGACGTATTTTCACCGGTCAAACGGTCACGACCGCATGAACCAAACCTTAATTAAGTTCACGTTCATGCGGTCGTGACCGCTTGATTGGTGAAAATAAGTCTTCCCAAACGGAACCTCAATAAGGCTATCCCACGGGACTTTTTTTTGTTGCAAAATTACAATTGTGACATTCATTTATAGTTGTAAATGACTGTATTTTTAGTTGTAAATTACAGTTGTAAAATAATTCAAAAATTCACTTTTTTACAAGTGTATTTTCACCCTCAAAATATATACATACGATTACTTAAAATGACCGTAAAAATACATGTGTCAATATTCCGTGACATTTTGAGGAAAAAACGAAAAAATGTAGAAGATATTTGAATTTCCGGCAGAATCCTACAAATATGCTCAGCTGACATAAAATTTAGGCCTCCGAGTCTGCATCTTAAAGCAAGGGCTCACTCACTTCAGAGATCTTGATTCTTGAATCATGCATGAAGATCTCAAGTTCTCTTTTCTTACTGATTCTTCCATTTTTTTCACTCTTACTTTGAACACCAATGTCGACACCTCTTGTGGCATGTACTTTTAGGCCTCATTTGACGCAGTGGTGGCAGGCACAATCTGCGGGTGGAACCGGCACTTTGGGACTCGGGGGAGGGGGGGGGGGGGGGGGGGGGGGGGGGGGGGGGGGGGAGGCGGGTATCGAAATGAAGGTTTTCCAGGCCGTTTCATCGTTGCCGTGGGAGCAGACGTGGCAAACGCCGCCGGACGCCGTTTATTTTGCAGTTGTCCGGCGACGTTTGCTCCAAACGCTGGCCTAAAAACGCCTAAACAAATGAATCCTTAGTCCTTAGACACTCCATATATTAGAAATATGAGTAAAGAGTGAATATTGTCAAAGAACAAAGTGGTGAATGCTTCTTGTTGTCGGTCGTGCATCTCTCTCACGAATCAGTCATGCCTGAGAGAGATGCAGCTTCAAACGGGCACACTCTTTGGATCTACACGCGTGAGCGTGCTCTTCACAAACTTCTATGCTTCGTCATGTGCCGCAGAAAGGTGCCTGGGGCACTCGTTGGGGGTTTTTCGATGTCCCAACGCACAAGCACAATTTTTGTACCCTTCCTCCCATTATCAAAAGCACAAGCACAAGTTTTGTTCTCTTCCTCCCATTATCAACTATTAAATCAATGAATAAATTCCATTTTATTGATTTCTGAGCGAGCACTTAGGGAATGTTACGTTTTTAATATTTGACTCACGAATCAAAATGCTCGGTATGTCTCTCAGATCACCAACTTTGATGGTTGGACAAGTTTTCCTCTCTGGCTGATCCAAGCAGCCCGGCCAGGTTCGCCGCAGTAGAGGTGAACACTGACAACAACCATTTCACTGGAAAAATGAAAGTGTTCAGAATTTGATTAAAATTTCAGGTAAGCTTCGTCTCGTCACCGCGAGTCCGCTGGTGGCGTAAGTTTTTCGATCGAAGGTCCAAAACTCTGGCAATCATTGGTGAATAAGTTCGGGTGGAATGACGACCTGCCAAAACTCCATCAAAACCCTCGATTGAATAATTTATCTCGTAGCATTCTTCAAGAGCAATTCTGCTCCTTTTTTGGATTGAAGTTTTGTCAAGCGGTGATTTAGATCAGGTCCAAATCCAAACCACCATTAATGATGATTGGCATCAACGGCCCAAGGTGCCCCTCTCTAGGGCGCGAGCTCTAGAGCTCGGTAGTGGTGGCCTTCCTAGGTTGAAGCTGGACCGACCTAGTTCGGGTCGGATGCCCCATGGATCCTTCAAACTCTTTGGGAGGATAAAATATTATTCCATGATATTTTCATAAGATTCCTCATTCTTATTCTTTAGAATGGCCCTAGAAGGCTTAGTTGATCAATGATTTATGTTTTATAATCTTTTTTTTGTTTTTTAACAGTGATCTCTATCAAATTCTATTTTCGTTTTCTATTAATTCGTTTCAGATCGAGATGTATGGATCCATGGATCTTGGGGGGGGGGGGGGGGGGGGGGCAAAGGAACTCAGAATCATTCAAAATTGGGCTGGTTGGGATCGTCGACAATCAAAACTTTTGGTACGTGATTTGTATAGTGCTATTGTGCGTGAATGAACAGCCCGCACCGCCTAGTCCCACCATTTTCGCAAATTTTCGCTAACTGCGAAAACCCTTGGCTTACCTCTCCCGTTGCATAAAATCTCTGCTACGACGACGAATCAGAAGCCCTTGACGCTCCCTCTCACGCCGGCGATGATCACTGCTATGGCGAGTAAAAATAGCTTACATCGCTTCTCCTCCCGATTACTTTATCGCTTCTCCTCCAGTCAACTAGGGTTCGGCTCCCATCCCAGTAATTGTTGTTAGGCTTGCTCGAAGCATCCGAGTGTGGATCAAAGTGGAATCAACCACCCGTTGCCCCCAGGTAGGTTTATATAGACAAACCCTAGGTTTAATACGGGTATTGGATATCCCAATATCTGAACCGACCCGTTAAGCCTCCGAACTCTTATATATTCTAATATACATCAACAATCTCCTCCTATACTTGTGACATATAACATTTACGTTTCAGAATGCAGAAAGTAGAGAGTATCAAAGTTTCCGACTTTACACATTTTCCAAACAAAGTTGGCACAGATAAACATGAAATGAGTTTTCATCAAAAAATAAATATCCAAACAAAAAGGTGCTACTCAAGGAATAAAAGTCTAGAAATATAAGTACAATGGAACATAACGTCTAACAATTCTACTCAGAGAGTAGATCATCCTCATCCATGTCAAAGTCTACTTTCTCTCCTTCATCTGCACCAGTGTCTGCAAAGAATTTCATGAGGTTTAGACTCTATGAATTCATAAACATATGAAGTAACATTTAAAGTAAACTAGCTATTCCTGAATGAGCTTAGTACTTCTAAGCAGTAGTGAAGTAACACTTGCAATATCTCTATGCAATCTAACTAGGACCAGTCAAGTTATGATTTCAAAAATCACACATTATTATCTTACTCATTAAGGGCCACTATGTACCTTATCAAAAGGCTTGACACAACATCAATTGTAACATTATCAAATGTGAAATAATGTGTTATGACCATTAATGTTAGATTAACCTTTACAACGACTTTCTATTCCCAGTTGAATAATCCTCGAATCAGCTTATAATGAGAGAGATGTTAAATTATCAAATGTGGAATAACTGACATCTAACCATCTTGGATTTTCATCAAGAAATTATTTAGGTTTTTCAGTATATTTTAGATGTCTGAATGTTGCAGCTATAAGTTCTTATCATCAAAACAAAACATAAGAGGAAAGTTTCATATGTGTATGAACTTTAATCACATCTCCCTCGATATTTTTATTGTGAGAAGTCTATTTAAGTCTTTTGTAAGGCGTCTGCAACATTATCTTTCGATCTTACATCAATCAAGATCATAATCCCTTGACTCGTGAGAGAGGTCAACCAGGCTTGTTTCATCCTTAATTGTCTTTTTTGCCATTGAACGGAGTGTTTGTAGCAATCATTTTAGTAGGTTGATTGTCGCAATAAACTGCAACAGAACTCAGTTTCAGCATCGTTAGTGGAATGTCCATAACTAAATCTTTTATCCACTCTGCTTCTTCTCCTACTTAAGCTAGAACGTAGAGTTCATATTTCATAGATGAGAGTGCAATACATGATTGCCTCTTGGACTTACATGCTACAACTGCTCCTCCTAGTGTGAATATAAATCTACTAGTAGACTTGCTATCATTTATTTCTGAGCACCATGATGCATTAAAATATCCTTCCAGGACTAGAGGATGACCATTGCAACATAAATCATACTTTTGGGTGTGCTTTAGGTATCTTCTTAGCATTTCAAGAGCATCCCAATAGTCTTGGCTAGGATTACTAGTAAATCTGCTTAACATGCCGACCGTAAAGGCTATGCTAGGTCTAGTGCAGACCATAACATACATGCGACTACCAATCAATTTATCATAGTCTAACTCTCTAACCACAACTCCTTCATTGGGTTTTAAGCGATTATTGTAGTCATATGGTGTCTCTACTATTTTACTTTCACTGTATCCCCACGTATCTAACATGGATTTTATGTAATGACTTTGACTTAGAAAAATGCTATTTTTTCCAAACCTCATTTGCATTCCTAGTATAGTTTCAGTTATACCTAGGTCTTTAATGCTATATTCCTTTATTAGACATGATTTTACGCCATCCACTTCAGAATGATCAGATCCTAGAATTAGCATATCATCGACATACAAACATATTATAATGACTTTATTTGATCTATGACGTATGCAAAGACAGTTATCAAAGAGACTCGACATGAGTCTCATGTCCTTTACACTATAGTCAAATTTCTCATGCCATATTTTCAATGCTTGTTTTAGTATGTATTGTAACGCCCCCACCTGTCACATGACATATAACGGTGGGTCCGACCGGGACCCCATGCACTCGACCACTCAATCCAAGCAGGACACGCCCTGGGACACAACCGTGTCCCAGGCCGTGTCAACCAATATTTTCCCATTTCTCGAATTTGGGCTGTTACACGTATAAAGACTTAATTAACTTATAGACCTTATATTCGTGACCATCTACTATAAAGTGTTGAAAATTGTGAAGTGAAAGTGGGTGATTGGGCGACCTAGGCGACCTAGGCGACCTGTCCGCATAGTCTATACAGACAGGACTGGCGGTTAGCTAGGTCAGCGGAGCTATTGCAGTCGGCTTGTTCGTTGGCGGCCTGAGCAGTCTGTTCGCGCGGTCTATGCAGACAGAGGTGGCGGCCAGCCAGGCCAGCTTTTGCTCGACAGGCAGTTTGTTCTCAGAAGGTAACCAGGCGGATAGTTTCTGTATCCGCGGAGTTCGGTAAGGCACGGACTGGACCGGAGCTCGGCAGACCGGTATGGCAGATGCCTTGGTATTGCTCTGGTGGCACGGTAGGTGGTAGCCGCGGATTTCGTCGGTTGGAGCGGACTGGACTGGAACTCAGAATCATTCAAAATTGGGCTGGTTTGGATCGTCGACAATCAAAACTTTTGGTACGTGATTTGTATAGTGCTATTGTGCGTGAATGAACAGCCCGCACCGCCTAGTCCCACCATTTTCGCAAATTTTCTCTAACTGTGAAAACCCTTGGCTTACCTCTCCCGTTGCATAAAATATCTGCTACGACGACGAATCAGAAGCCCTTGACGCTCCCTCTCACGCCGACGATGATCACTGCTATGGCGAGTAAAAATAGCTTACATCGCTTCTCCTCCCGATTCCTTTATCGCTTCTCCTCCAGTCAACTAGGATTCGGCTCCCATCCCAGTAATTGTTGTTAGGTTTGCTCGAGGCATTCGAGTGTGGATCAAAGTGGAATCAACCACCCGTTGCCCCTAGGTAGGTTTAATACGGGTATTGGATATCCCAATATCTGAACCGACCCGTTAAGCCTCCGAACCCTTATATATTCTAATATACATCAACAATTTCCTCCTATACTTGTGACATATAACATTTACATTTCAGAGTGTAGAAAGTAGAGAGTATCAAAGTTTCCGACTTTACACATTTTCCAAACAAAGTTGGCACAGATAAACATGAAAGGAGTTTTCATCAAAAAATAAATATCCAAACAAAAAGGTGCTACTCAAGGAATAAAAGTCTAGAAATATAAGTACAATGGAACATAACGTATAACAATTCTACTCAGAGAGTAGATCATCCTCATCCATGTCAAAGTCTACTTTCTCTCCTTCATCTACACCAGTGTCTGCAAAAAATTTCATGAGGTTTAGACTCTATGAATTCATAAACATATGAAGTAACATTTAAAGTAAACTAGCTATTCCTGAATGGGCTTAGTACTTCTAAGCAGTAGTGAAGTAACACTTGCAATATCTCTATGCAATCTAACTAGGACCAGTCAAGTTATGATTTCAAAAATCACACATTATTATCTTACTCATTAAGGGCCACTATGTACCTTATCAAAAGGCTTGACACAACATCAATTGTAATATTATCAAATGTGAAATAATGTGTTATGACCATTAATGTTAGATTAACCTTTACAACGACTTTCTATTCCCAGTTGAATAATCCTCGAATCAGCTTATAATGAGAGAGATGTTAAGTTATCAAATGTGGAATAATTGACATCTAACCATCTTGGATTTTCATCAAAAAATTATTTGGGGTTTTCAATATATTTTAGATATCTGAATGTTGCAGCTATAAGTTCTTATCATCAAAACGAAACATAAGAGGAAAGTTTCATATGTGTATGAACTTTAATCACATCTCCCTCGATATTTTTATTGTGAGAACTCTATTTAAGTCTTTTGTTAAGGCGTCTGCAACATTATCTTTCGATCTCACATCAATCAAGGTCATAATCCCTTGACTCGTGAGAGAGGTCAACCAGACTTGTTTCATCCTTAATTATTTTTTTTCCATTGAACAGAGTGTTTGTAGCAATCATTTTAGTAGGTTGATTGTCGCAGTAAACTGCAACAAAACTCAGTTTCAGCATCGTTAGTGGAATGTCCATAACTAAATCTTTTGTCCACTCTGCTTCTTCTCCTACTTAAGCTAGAACGTAGAGTTCATATTTCATAGATGAGAGTGCAATACATGATTGCCTCTTGGACTTACATGCTACAACTGCTTCTCCTAGTGTGAATATAAATCTACTAGTAGACTTGCTATCATTTATTTCTGAGCACCATGATGCATTAAAATATCCTTCCAGGACTAGAGGATGACCATTGCAACATAAATCATACTTTTGGGTGTGCTTTAGGTATCTTCTTAGCATTTCGAGAGCATCCCAATAGTCTTGGTTAGGATTACTAGTAAATCTGCTTAACATGCCGACCGTAAAGGCTATGCTAGGTCTAGTGCAGACCATAACATACATGTGACTACCAATCAATTTATCATAGTCTAACTCTCTAACCACAACTCCTTCATTGGGTTTTAAGCGATTATTGTAGTCATATGGTGTCTCTACTATTTTACTTCCATTGTATCCCCACGTATCCAACATGGATTTTATGTAATGGCTTTGACTTAGAAAAATGCTATTTTTTCCAAACCTCATTTGCATTCCTAGTATAGTTTCAATTATACCTAGGTCTTTAATGCTATATTCCTTTATTAGACATGATTTACGCCATCCACTTCAGATTGATCAGATCCTAGAATTAGCATATCATCGACATACAAACATATTATAATGACTTTATTTGATCTATGACGTATGTAAAGACAGTTATCAAAGAGACTCGACATGAGTCTCATGTCCTTTACACTATAGTCAAATTTCTCATGTCATATTTTCAATGCTTATTTTAGTCTGTATTGTAACGCCCCCACCTGTCACATGACATATAACGTTGGGTCCGGCCGGGGCCCCATGCACTCGACCACTCAATCCAAGCAGAACACGCCCTGGGACACACCCGTGTCCCAGGCCGTGTCAACCAATATTTTCCCGTTTCTCGAATTTGGGCTGTTACACGTATAAAGACTTAATTAACTTATAGACCTTATATTCGTGACCATCTACTATAAAGTGTTGAAAATTATGAAGTGAAAGTGGGTGATTGGGCGACCTAGGCGACCTAGGCGACCTGTCCGCACAGTCTATACAGACAGGACTGGCGGTTAGCTAGGTCAGCAGAGCTATTGCAGTCGGCTTGTTCGTTGGCGGCCTGGGCAGTCTGTTCGCGCGGTCTATGTAGACAGAGGTGGCGACCAGCCAGGCCAGCTTTTGCTCGACAGGCAGTTTGTTCTCAGAAGGTAACCAGGCGGATAGTTTCTGTATCCGCGGAGTTCGGTAAGGCATGGACTGGACCGGAGCTCGGCAGACCGGTATGGCAGATGCCTTGGTATTGCTCTGGTGGCACAGTAGGTGGTAGCCGCGGATTTCGTCGGTTGGAGCGGACTGGACTAGAGCTCGACAGACCGACGTGGAAGTTGACTTGGTCTAGTTCTGGTGGTGCGGCTGACAGAAGTCACAGAGTTCGCTGGTTAGAGCAGACATGCGATAGAATTCGAGGCAGACTAGTGTTTGTGTCCGCCAGTAAGTGCCGACTGGCCCTTGTGGCCGGTGGAGTGGACTTGGTTCTGAACCAAGTCCATCTTCGCTCAGTCTGGGGAGATCATGCGGTTAAAGCTCAGACTGCTTCTTATTCCACCAAGCTCGGCAGCAGTTGCCTTGTGGTTTGATTGCGAGCTTGGTGAGTGCGGACTGGAGTGGTGTCCTCTTGGGCGTGCAGACTGTTTTCCTTATCCGCCGAGTCCGACAGCTGTCAGCTTGTGCCCTTGTTGCGGGCTCGGAGTGCACGAATAGGAGTTGTGTCCGCAGGGCGTGCAGACTGGCACGGTGTCTACTGGCATGTAGAAAGGAGCTGATGCTGCAGGGTCTGCTGGTGGCGGTTTGCCCCTGGCTTGGACTTTGGCGACAAGACGGATAAGGTTGTTATCCGGCCTTGGTGATACTGTTGGCGGTTAGGCTATCTCGCATAGGACACGATGGACTGGATGTGTATCCGTGGCTTGCGGATATACTTGGTGCTTTCCGTGAGATGAGACAGTTATCTTATCGGCTAGGGCGGTGACCACACTCCTCATCAAGCTTATAAAAGGACCCCCTGTCACATCAACAACAGAACTGAATGAACAGTAAGTTGAGCGTGGATTAATTGTTGCGGCCTCAGTTTTCTTGTTCGCGTGGATTGAGAAGTTTTAACTGTTTGCTGTTTGCAGGTTGTGCGGCTAGTACTGAGAAGCCAGGAGTCTGGTTCTGACTGCGGTCACGGATCAGTGGAGCTTGCGGTTAATAATCAGCGTATTTGCAGCATGTCGCATTTGCAGCCAGCCAGTCTTCTCTCCTTCAGTAATTCCAGTTCAATAACCTGTCCGCCGGTCTCAGCGGTCTAGGCGGTCTATTCTTTCAGTTCGGCCGCAGCTTGTTCGCGGAGTCTAGCAGCTAGGTGACTTCTCTAGTTAGGCGGCTTGCAGAGAGCGGACAAGGTGTTCAGCAGAATAACGGGTTGTTCACGGACTTTGCAGACTCTGTAGATCAGTTGGTGCAGCAACGGCTTGGCGGTCTCCGTGGACTCGGCGGACTCGGCGGTCTTTGAGGCAATCCACCCATCTTGTATTTCTTGTTTGCTTGTATGCTTCCTTGTTCTTTGATAAATCATGTATCGCCATGTATGTCTAGCCTTGTAAAGAAGATTGTTGATAGTGCAAGACTTGTTGTTGCCCTCTATTGTCTCTGATTTACTTAGCTCAGTTTATGGTTGGAGTGTTCCTGCGCCTGGTTCCCGCTTTCTGCTTGATCAAGTTGTCAGCTTGATAGTTCTGAAAGTTTTTTACTTGGTATTAGAGTTATCCCCTGATCATCTTGTGAAATTTCAACATAGTATCAGAGCGAGGTTTCCGTCAGATCCCAAGCCCCGTCTCCTCTGAGGGTAGTCACCTCAGGAAGGAGTGTAAGGTTGTCTTGCACTCGGTGAACATTGCTCATGTTGGGAGTAAGAAGAAGAAATTGGTTGGGTCATCAACAAGTTCTGATGCTGATCGGATGAAGGCCAGTGATAGTGCATCTATCTAGTATGAAATACTGGGGCATGTGTGGATGGACAAGCTAAAAGCAATGACGGTAAGGAGCCTCGTGAGCGGCTTGCCTAGATTGTCATCCTACGACAACGGTCAAGCTTGCGCGAGATGTCAACACGATGAAGCTTATCAGTTGACATTTGATAAGGAGTCGTCCAGATATAAAGCACCTTTGGAGGTTGTCCATGGTAATCTGGTGGGACTGACTATCACCGCCAGTCTTGGAGGCAGCAGATACATACTGATATTGGTTGATGACTATTTGAGGTATACTTGGGTATACTTCATGAAGGAGAAGACGAACATGTTACACTTGTTTGTGGAGTTCAAGAAGCTCGTGGAGGGCCAGCTTGACCTGCGGATCAAGAAGTTGAGGACGAGCAACGGAGGTGAGTTCGGCTCCACTGTGTTCTCGAACTTTTGCAGGAAGCATGAGATCCGAAGGGAGCTCTCTCGTGGACATACTTCACAACAAGGTGGTGTTGCAGATCGGATGATCCATCTTTTGATGGAGACTTGCAAGTGTTGGCTTCCGTGCAAAGGCATTCCTAAGGCCTTTTGGGCGGAAGGGATGTCCTGCGCGACTCATGTCATCAATTGGATGCCTCTGAGTCGATCATCATAAAGACTCCGGTTGAGCTGATGTTCGGGGTGAAGCCCAGTGTGAAGCACCTACGGGTGTTTGGTTCTACCTGCTACGTACAAGCTCCATATACTCTCAAGACGAAGCTAGTCTTTGTTGGGTATGATGAGTAGAAGAGGAGATGGAGGTGTATGGATCCTGCGACGAAGAGGTTCATCATGTCGAGAGACATTGTCTTCGATGAGCTGACGTCGTATTGGGGTAGCTCTTGTGTGGATCTAGAGGAGAGCAGGTCAGACGGTGGGCTGGAGGAGGCTGCTGCTAAGGTTCAGATGGAGATGCTTGTGTCACCAGGAGCACCAGGTTGTTCTAGCTCCATGGTAAAGGTGTCTGGTTTAGGAAGCAGGGGGACCGTTGCTCCAGGTGCTTCTGGTTCCAATACGGAGGCTTCTGGTTCAGGAAGCAAGGGGAGCGATGTTCCAGGCTATTTTAGTTCAAGAGCAGAGGATTCTGGTTCAAGAAGCAGGGGGAGCGATGCTCCAGGTGCTTCTGGTTCCAGTGCAGTGGCTTCTTGTTCAAGAAGCAAGGGGGACATTATTCCGAGTTTGCCCTAGAACGGAGCTAGTTCAGAAGGAGCAGCAGAGGTGGTTAGCCGTAATCAGGCTCTTCGGAGGTCAAAGAGGATCATCAACCCACCATCTCGATATAGCAGAGGAAATGTGGTGAGCTTGGTCTCATGTTTCCTTACAGGACCTCAGGTCGAGCGAGTACCTTCTAGCTGTGATGACACCACTGGAGTCAAGGAGGTGGATGACTCTAAGGTTGAGGAGATGAATACCCTCAGAGGAGACGAGTCTTGGGATCTTGAGCCCAAGGTCATTGGTGATACTCCTGTGATGTGCAAGTGGAGGTCGAAGCTGAAGAAGAAGCCAGAGGGAAGCATGACTCCTTTTGGGAGATGTTGGAGGGATCCCTTATGGTATAGGATATGCAGGGCGAGGACTATGTCTCAGACATATTCTCTATGGCGCTATCAGACCATGTTCAAGTTACGGGAACTGCTGGGGTTGTTCACCACTTCTCACTTCAAGGGAGAGTGTTGAAAATGGTGAAGTGAAAGTGAGTGATTGAGCAACCTGGGCGACCTGTCCGCGCGGTCTATGCGGACAGGACTGGTGGTTAGCCAAGTCGGCGGAGCTATTGCAGTCGGCTTGTTCCTTGGCGGCCTGGGCGGTCTGTTCGCGTGGTATGTGCGGACAGAGGTGGCGGCCAGCCAGACCGGCTTATACTCGGCAGGAAGTTTGTTCCCAGAAGGTAACCAAGCGGATAGTTTCTGTATCCGTGGAGTCCGGCAAGGCGCAGACTGGATCAGAGCTCGACAGATCGGCATGTCAGATGCCTTGGTCTTGCTCTGGTGGCGCGGCAGGTGGTAGCCGCGGAGTTCGCCAGTTGGAGCGGACTGGACTGGAGCTCGGCAGACCGGCATGGAAGTTGCCTTGGTCTAGCTCTGGTGGTGCGGCTGGCAGAAGTAGCAGAGTTTGCTGGTTAGAGTGGACAGGTGATGGAGTTCGCTAGGGCAAGCGGACTGGTGCCTGTGTCCGCCAGTAAATGCGTACTGGCCTTTGTGGCCGGTGGTGTGGACTTTTTTCTGAACCAAGTCCATGTTGGCTCAGTCCGGGGAGATCACGCGGTTAAAGCGCGGACTGCTTCTTAGTCCGCCAAACTCAGCAGCAGTTGCCTTGTGGTTTGATTGCTAGCTTCGTGAGTGCGAACTGGAGTGGTGTCTGCTTGGGCGTGCAGACTGTTTTCCTTGTCCGTCGAGTCCGGCAGCTATCAGCTTGTGCCTTGGCTGCGGGCTCGGAGTGCGCGGGCTGGAGTTATGTCCGCAATGCGTGCAGACTGGCGCGGTGTCCGCTGGCATGCAGACAGGAGCTGATGCTGCAGGGTATGATGGTGGCGGCTTGTCCCTGGCTTGGCCTTTGGCGACAAGGCAGATAGGGTTGCTATACGGCTTTGGTAATGCTGTTGGCGGTTAGGATATGTCTCACAGGACGCGACGGACTTGATGTGTATCTGCGGCTTGCGGATACACTTGGTGCTTGCCGTGAGATGAGGCAGTTATCCTATCGGCTAGGGAGGTGACCACACTCCTCATCACGCTTATAAAAGGACCCCCTGTCACTTCAACAACAGAACTGAATGAACAGTAAGTTGAGAGTGGATTAATTACTGCGTCCTCAGTTTTCTTGTCCGTGCGGATTGAGAAGGTTTAACAGGTTGCTGTTTGTAGGTTGTGCGGCTAGCACTGAGAAGACAGAAGTCTAGTTCTGACTGTAGTCAGAGATCAATGGAGCTTGTAGTTAACAATCAACGAATTTGCAGCAGGTCGCATTTGCGGCCAGCCAGTCTTCTCTCCTTCAGCAATTCCAGTTCAATAACCTGTCCGCCGGACTCGGTAGTCTAGGCAGTCTGTTCTTTCAGTTCGGCAGCAGCTTGTTCGCGGACTCTAGTAGCTAGGCAACTTCTCTTGTCAGGCGGCTTGCAGAGAGCGGACAAGATGTTCAGCAGAATAACGGGTTGTCCGCGGACTTTGCGGACTTCGCGGACTCCGTAAATCAGTTGGTGCAACAACGACTTAGCAGTCTCAGTGGACTTGGCGGACTCAACGGTCTCTGTGGCAGTCCGCCCAACTTGTATTTCTTGTTTTCTTGTATGCTTCCTTGTTCTTTGGCGAATCATGTCTCACCATGCATGCCTAGCCTTGTAAAGAAGATTTTTGATATTGCAAGACTTGTTGTTGCCCTCTATTGTCTCTGATTTACTTAGCTCAGTTTATGGTTGGAGTGTTCATGTGCCTGGTTCCCGCTTTCTGCTTGATCAAGTTGTCAGCTTGATAACTCTAAAAGTTTTTTACTTGGTATCAGAGCTATTCCGAAATTTCAACATGAAGCCTTCAGGTTGGCTCATGTATATTTCTTCAATCAGATCTCCATTCAAAAATACAATCTTAACATCCATTTGATGAACAATAAAGTTCTCAATAGATGCAATTGTAATGAGGATTCTAATTGTTGCTTGGTGACATATGGGTGAGTATATATCAAAATAATCTACTCCGCTTATTTGTGTGAAACAATTAGCCAGCAGACGTGCTTTATACTTAGCTACGTACCATCATGATTTTATTTTATTTTCAAAACTCACTTACACCATATAGTTTTAGCCCCTTTTGGCTTATCAACCAACGTCCAAGTGTTATTCTGAAGTAGAGAATTCATCTTTTCATCAATTGCTTCTTTCTAGAGTAGTGAATACCTTGATCTCATCGCTTCCTTATAGGTGGATGGATCAGCCATAACGTGGTAAGTGACAAAGTCACTACAGAAGGTTCTGGAAGTTCTCTCTCTCACAGAAGTCTTCCTAGACTCTAGGTCAGAAATGTCTACAGGAACTAAATAGGAGGTGCTTGGTACTGATTTAGGATTTTCCTCAGTAATAGTTTCTTGCATACTTGGGAGTGATAGGTTCTTATCTTTAATAAATTTATCTTTAAAAAATACCGCATCCCTAAATTCTATAATGATATTATTAGAAATATCTAGGAATCTATCTGCAGCACTATCTTCAGCACAACCTAAATAGATACATGTGTTGGTCCTAGGTTCAATCTTAGACCTTCTAGGATCTAATACCCTAACGTAGGCTATACAACCGCAAGTCTTAAGTCTAGTAATGGTTAAGGTTCTCTTAAACCGAAGTTCGTAGGGTATAACCTCTAACTTAGCATGATGAATCTTATTTAGAATGTGATTTACAGTTAATACTACTTCTCCCCAATAAGTAGAAGACATGCTAGGAGATAAGAGCATAAAGTTCAACATTTCTGTTAACGTTCTATTTTTCCTCTCGGTTATGCCATTAGATTAGGGTGAGTAAGGAGCAGTGGTTTCTGCTATGATTTCTTAGGAGGCACGGAAACACTTGAACTCACTAGACATGTATTTTCCTCCTCTATCACTTCTAAGTCGTTTTATCTTCATGTCTAGTTGGTTTTCTACCATGGTTTTGAAAAAAAATAGAACTTTTCAAATGTTTTATCTTTAGTTTTAAGAAGGTAAATGTCGCAGAACATTGAGCAATCATCTATAAAAGTGATCATATACTTCCTTCCCACTCTTGTGATAAAACTTTAAAGTCACATATATCAAAATATATTAGCTCTAGAGGTGTTGTGCTCTTAGTAACCACACCAAAAGGTTTCTTAGTGATTTTAGTCTGGGCACACACTTCACATTTCTCAATTTGTTTCTTAGTGTCTAAGGGGATCTGGTGAGTTCTAGGTATTTATAACATTTTCATATAGTTCGTGTATCTTAGTCTCTCATGTAGAGTCTTAGGGCTAACTAAGTTTGATTGAACTTTTTTGTTTGCTTTACTTAGATGATACATCCTATTTTGGACGTAAACACATCCAAAGTAGTGTGAGTTAACCGACAATGTTACTCTACCGCTACTGAAATTAAAAGGCATACCAGCATCATCAAGTAAACTTATATACACTAATTTAACAGCTAAGGAAGGAATAAACTTAACATTCTTTAAAGTTAAGATGTTACCTGAGGATAACAGCAAAGTTGAATTCCCCACCTTCAGAATGTCAGCTGTCTCTCCATTGGCAACCGTTACCGTTTCTTTTGCAGTAGTGAGTCCTATCATCAGAGTAGCATTGTTGCAAACGTGACAGGTTACCCCCCGAGTTAAGGTACCACTCAGTGCTGGCCTTCTCATTTTCAATCATGTCCACAAAGTTGGATGGCTCAGCAAGACTAACCATATTTGCATGGTTGCCATCTTGTGGGCCCGTGCCATTTTCCTTTCTAGGAAGCCTGCAGTCAAACGCACTGTGTCCCCACATATTGCAGTTGAAATACTTTCCCTTGAACTTTTTAATCCTTTTACTAGGGCCTGCAACCGGTGGACTACTTGGGATGGGTTTGGTCTTTTTAGGGTTCGACATGTGCTTAGAGCTTGAGATTATGTTGGCAGTAATTTTCTGCTTGCTAACAGCTTCTAGATCATGCTTCATCCTATTCTCATCTTCAATGTGTATAAAACGCTTAAGGTCATTTAGACCAACCTGCATCTTCTTGCAGTACATTTCGGTTTTGAAATTGTACCACGTGGTGGGCAGCTTGTAGATTATCATACTAGCAACAAAACTATCCGGTAAAGAAATACTCTCACTATGCAAGTATTCTACTAAGTTTTCAAAATCTGATACCCGAGGGAGAATGACTTTCTCCTTGTCGAAAGTGAGAGTGAAATTTGTCCACCAAGTGAGCATGGGATAGATCCTTCTCCTGTCAGAAGTGCTCCTCCAAAACAGTTCAGGTCGCAATGCTAAACTAGGTCACTCGATGCCCGAGCAGGCACTCGACGCCTGGAGGTTGGGCACTCAACGCCTGGGCAGACACTCGACACCTGAGCTTGGATAGTCAACGCTTGAGTAGCACTCGACGCCTGAGCTTGGGCACTCAACGTCTGAGCAAGCGCTCGATGCCTGAGCTTGGACACTCAACGCCTGGAGGATCACTCAATGCCTGAGGAGCACTCAATGCCTGAGGATCAATCAATGCCTGAGGAGCACTCAACGCCTGAGGAGCACTCAACGCATGAGGATTTAAGGCTTGTCGATGGTCCCTCCTTCACTAGGCAGTGCCACAACCAGTCTACTTGTTCTTCACCAGTATCCCCGACGAAAAAACTTGTAGCAACAGCCTTTCCCGGAGGTGGAAGATGGTATCCTTACGGATCTGCTGAGAGACGGAGTAGATCTGGCAAGAACCTACGGGAGAAGACTTCCTTGTCCGGATCTAGCGACGGGAAGCGACAGGCTGCGACGAAGAGGCCCTGATCCAGAGGATGACAACGACTCTAGAGACTGGAAGAGGTAGAATGGCGGCATGAGGGCGATGAACTCTAGTGGGGGCTTTGGGAGTTCGAGCAGCTGGGAGATCTAAGGCAGTTCTGAAGCATGTTGGAGTTCTTCCTATTTTAAAAATGCACAAATTGCCTCAAAACATTCTGTTGATGCCAAAAATGCGCCTCTCTATGAGCTCGAGAGGTGTACACATTTGATCTGGGATGCGGGGGTAAAGTGAGGTGATGAGGACTGCTGAGTAGCTGGTTACTTTGAGTCGCGAGCAAAGAGGAGAGAAAGAGAGAAAAGGAGGAAGATAACAGCTTGCATGCGGCGAGACCAGACTTCGTCCGCCACGACAAATGCCTCTCTTGTGGAGGGCTTTCCCTTGATTATAAACCTGTATTACAGCTTAAGTCAAGTTCCTTTACATGGAAAAGTAAATACAGGACTACAAAAGGAAGCTGGCGGTTAGATATTGAAGGTCGCCAGGTAGCGCAGGTTGATCCCTCAAGTATCAGGTCGCCACCGAGATGGCCAACCCTCTGTCCGCATTATCGCTGCGCGATAACTCTTATCGCCCGGCGATAGCCGCCTTGGCCGCCGTGGTTGCTTGAGTACTTACCACAGGTTCTGAGTGCAACTTTGCTGAAACTGCCAAGTCTATCCACGCGGGTTGATCATTGAGGTCACCGAGATCGCCCGGGACACTTGGAACTCGAGGCTGAGAAAACCACTTGTAACCGCTCTTAGTCGCCCTAGTCGCCGACGAGCTGACTGTGAGGCGGTTTGAACTAACTGCCTATTGAGAAGAAGGAGCTCGCTATCGCCTGGCGATAGTCGCTATCGCCTGGCGATATCGACTTAAGAAGTATAGTCACTGCCAAGCTGGAGAAGAGTGGTCCGCCTCTGGGTAATTGTCTAGCCGCAAAGGCTATCCGCTGAAACCGCCCGGACTGACAGTAAGACCGCCGGTAGAGTCGGCATATAGGAAAACATATCCGCAGGTTTTCTGTCATGGTTGACCCCTCGTTCCTCCCCCCAAATGAGAGGCATGAGGGCCTATTTATAGGCTCGAGGAGGAAACTTCCATATCTGACCTTGATAATGTCACTCAAAATGGTCAGAGTGCAGAATGGATCTAAGTGCAAGGTCGCCTCCTATGTGGCGGACTGCGCAGGCAGGTCGCACTTACTAGGCAGGCTGAGGAGGCAGGTCGCCCATGCTGGGCGGATTGGAACAGACTAGGAGAGCTGTCCGCACATGTACAAGAAAGGCCGATATCTCCTGGCGATAACCGCTATCGCCAGGCGATGACGCTGTTAGGCTGCTTAGCCGCGCGACCTGCAGGAGCCGACAGAAGAAGCAGGCAGCGCCTCCTGCTGAGCATGCAGCTGCCTGGCGGTCTAGGCGGATAGATATGCGAGTCCGCCAAAACTGGGTTATTGTCCGACGATATCGCTATCGCCGGGCGACAATGTGGTTAGAAATTCTAGCCATGTGGCTCGCTCAATAGCTGGTCGCGAACACCTGGGAAGAGCCGAAGGAGTCCGTGACTTGCGAGCAAGCCGCCCCGAAGAGGATCGCCGATTTCTGGGTTAACACATTCCTCAACTTTATGTTCTACTACGGACTTTCAATAGGGATAAAAAAGCCTTTATGTTAGAGAATTACTACTAAAGATTCACTGTTAACGATGTTTCCTTTATTTGGGTCTACCAAATCATGTTCTGGACTTTAAGTTTGTTAGACTTCCATACACGAAGCTAACCCATAGATATATGATTGAGGAAATGAAAAGTCTTGCTTGTAAAGTGTTTGTTTTAGGATAGTGAGTGACCTAGAGGGGAGTGAATATGTCCAATTTAAATCTTGACAACTTTTAAATTACAGAAATTAACTTAGAGAGTGTATTAGCTCAATCACAGTATTCAAGAAAAACAGAATATATCTAAATATAACTGTCTCAGCACAGCACAACACACAATTCAACACAACACATCACACAATAGTTTTATAGTGGTTCCCCAATTTATGGGTACATCCACTTTCCCCCTTCGTCTATCTAGCAATGAAATAGATTCAGCCAAACTTCTTCTTTCTTTTCCTCAGATCCTCAGATCTGACACCTCAGAGCCTAGCTGGCTCCTACAACTCAGACAAAGCAATGTCCTACCTCAGATCTTCAAGATCCTACAACTCAGGTTCCTCTCCAAGAACCCTAGCTCAGAGTGCACCTTCACTCCTACTCCTCAGGCAAACCCTTGCCCTATAACCTCAGAATCTTCCAGTTCCTATAGCTCAGAGAAATTGCACCTTCTCCTACCTCAGGCACACAACCATATCTCAGCCTTTATAAAATAGGCTTACAACTTAGAGAAATTAATTCTCTACCCTCAGATCTACAAATAGATCTTACAAAATTATAATATCAAAAAGAATTTTGTGTTTTGAAATGTCACCCAGAAAGAAAGAGATTGGTGACTTCTTCTTGATCAGATCTTGATGTGGAATCTTCTCCCTTAATCCTTGCTGTGAAGAAAATGATCCAACCCTTCTTAGTTTTTTCAAAGCTTCTTGAAGGAGAAGTTAGGGTTGAACTTAGCTGGAGAAGTTAGAAGTTGATCCACGATCTGTCTTCTTTCCACCTTCAGAATTCTATGAATTTTCTCTAACAGACTTGGAAGAGAAGAATGAGAATGATTGCCATCTGTTTCTGTTGAGTTGATCTCCTTAAATAGGCTTTGACAAAAGTCACCGGCTGCCCCGATTAATCTACTGACATCTGACAGTTGTGACAGTTGTCAAAACTTCAGTCTTCAAGTTCTGGACTTAGAAGAAATTTTGTCTTGAAAGATTCTGCATGAAGGTGTTGACACTTCTGTACTTAGAATCTATCGACATCAGCCCTGGGTGTCGAGACTTCTCTTATAGGGATTTCAACATCAATAGAGTGTGTCGACACTGCTAGCTTCTTATCTCGACACAACTTGTGTAACATGTGTCGACACTTGTCCTGAGTGTCGACACAGCTGGTTTCTTGTCTCGGCATATCTTGTGTGAAATGTGTCGACACTAGTCCTGAGTGTCGGCAAACCTGATTTCTAGACTAATGGTGTTGACCCAAGTCTTGGGTGTCGACATAGCTTTCATCCAGTCTTGACATAACTTGAGTGAAGTGTGTCGACACTAGTCTTAAGTATCGCCACAGCTGGTTCTTTGACTCACAGTTCGACACAAGTCCCGTGTGTCGACACAACTTGCTTCCAGTCTCAACACTTCTTGAATAAAGGTGTCGACACTAGTCCTGAGTGTCGACAAAACTTGATTCTTTATCTCAGCACTGCTTGTACAATGGTGTCGACACTTGCCTAGTGTCTCGACACTTTTGTACTTAGTTTATTTTTCCCGAACAAATAAACTCAACATACATCAAATATAAATTTGTGTATATCATTGAGTTGAAAGGACTTCTCCAAATCAGATACACAATTTTCAATGTATCCAACATCGCTATTG
>CM077159.1:186072178-186174544 GCA_039583875.1 Platanthera guangdongensis
GCGAGTATCCACTTGGGGGACCTCGACCTCTTCCAAAAGTGCCATTTCTAGTACCCCTGGGGGGCTATTTATAGAGAAATCCTGGGGGGGGGGTATAGGCGAGTATCCAGCTTCTGCCAGCGAGTTCCAAGAGATACTCGCCCATACTCGCGAGTTGCTCGCCCAAACTCGCCACAGCTTGCCACAGCTCGCCTCTGCTCGCCTCTGCTTGCGACAACTCGCCTCTGCTCGCCACAGCTCGCCTTTGCTCGCCTCCGCTCGCCCAAGCTCGCCACATCTCGTCGAATGGTCTGCGGATAACTATCTTCTGGGATACTTCTGATCTCGACGAATTACGGGTTATACAGGTACAACCCCACAGTCCCTGTAAACTACCCATTTATACTCGGAGTCTTCTCCGACATGCAAAATAAACATCACCAATCCAGATCAACCTATCCAGATGAGCTTCACACAACTACCTATTCTGTACTACACATTTCTGAATCTATATGCAAGACTCACCAGAGATTTCATGAATTGACCCAAAGGAATTCCCTTCGCTTTTCCACCTTTTGGTGGGGGATTACATGCATATGACAAAAGAAGGACCTCACTTATTCAAGAGGGAAGATCGTTACCCTTGTCGTTTTCTTCTGAGCAATGACAAAGCTTTTCTACGCGGATGGAAAGAAACTCGTCTCTCTCCTCTTCGCGGATCTAGCCTCGGATCTGGCCTCCGATAATCGAGTCTCCTTCAGCACTCACAAAGATCAGCCCAACTCTTCCTTAACTCCTTCTTTCAAGAGCACAAAAAGAAATGAAGAGAGAGAGAGAGAGAGAGAGAGAGAGATAAGAAGAGAATGACTTCTCATTCTTGCACACCTCTGCATAAGTAACTTTGGGCATCCACATACTTAATATATCAAGAGAAACGAGTGACAGCAAAATCGGCTGAAAAGTCAAAGTAGCCGTTATCGCCGAGCGATATCGATATCGCCTGGCGACTTCGACTTAAGCCACTTGACTACAGTCAACTACTGCTCTTTGGCGGCTTAACAGTTGTATGACACGAGTCCATGTCACGTGGCATTATCGCATGAAGGTATCTATTATCGCCACGCGACATCAAGCCAATAGTTCCCTCAACGCTTTCAGGCCTTGAGTGTATTGAACTGATTCAACGCTTTGTGCCGTTGAGTGCATTCAGCTCACTCAACACTTTCCTGCTATCGCCTAGGCGATACCCACTGTCGCCCAGCGTTATTGAAGCTAGTAGCTCACTCAACGCTTCGAGGTGTCGAGTGCATCGAGCTCACTCAACGCTTTCAGGCGTTGAGACCTATCGCTATCGCCCTGACGAACACACTATCGCCTTGTGATATCTCACTCAACGCTCCCTGACGTCAAGTGTGACAATCTCATTCAACGCTTCATGTCGTTGAGTGTTATCGCTATTTCCAGGCGATCCACTATCGCCCGACGATATAGACTAGAAGGTCTGCTGTCAAATTTAGGGTGTTACAACCCTCCTCTCCTTATAAAAATTTCGTCCCGAAATTTTATACATTTATAATGGAGAAATACAATAACTTATTTGTTATAGCATTCAAAATCCTATGTTACAACATCACTATACAAACAACTCGGGATATTCCTCACGCATGGTCTGCTCACGCTCCCATGTCAGCTCTTCACGACCACAGTTGTTCCACTACACTTTGACAATCCCGATTGTCTTTTTTTTGGAGCTACTCATTCTCCATACCATTGATTCAACTTGGATTCACCTTCGTCGTCAGCCTTTATTCGGCCGGTACTCGATCGTCCGCAATCACTTGTGTTGGCTCTTTCATCGCTTTACGCAACACCGATATGTGCAACACACCGGGCAAGCCACTTAGTTCCGCCAAAAGAGCTAATTGATAGACCCCTTCTCCATTTCATTCAACCACTTTAGACGGACCAATATACCTCAAACTCAACTTTTCCACGCGCCGAATCCTGGACATGCCTTTGACTGACTTAATATTCAAGTATACTCACTCGCCAACCACAAAATCTATATGTCGGTGTTTGGCGTTGTAGTACTTTATTGCCTATCTTGGGCTACTAATAACCTCTCTCGTATAGTACATATGGTCGAATTTGCATTTTCGACTTCCTTAAGTTTATATAGCTTTGACTTGCCTGTCTTCGCCCAAGCTAAAGGTGTACGACACTTCAACCGTAAAAGCTTCAAAAGGCGTCGTATATATGTTAGCTTGATAACTATTATTGTAGACGAACTCAATCTTATAGATATGGTTTTCCCACCTCTTTCGAAATCCAGGGCGCACATAAGGAGTGTATCCTCCATAGTTCTGTTGGTCCTTTCGGTCTAACCATCCATTTGAGGATGAAAGACCGCAATGAACTTTTAGTCTAGTTCCCAACCACTGATGGATTAATCTCCAATAATTTGTAGTAAAGCACACGTTTCAGTCACCAACTATGCTACGGGCACACCGTGCAATCGTACTATGTCGTCTACGTACAACGTAGCCAACTTTCCACAAAATCGTCCTTTTGTTCGACATGAAGGACAATACTTTTGTCAATCGGTCAACGATTACCCACTCGGCATCGTTTCTTCTCTGTGATCTTGGTAGTCCGTGTACGAATTTCGCAGGGACCTCATCGAACTTCCGTACCAGATTGAGTTCATGCACATCTTTGTGCTCTCTAGGTGAATTGAGTATTTCAAGAAGCATGCTTTACGTATCAATTCCTCACGTAGCTTACCCACATTGGGGATGTACCATCGACTGTCCGTTTTCAAAAGGCCAACACCCAAGGGGAGTTGGGAATTCCCATCCATTGCATAGTGTTTCATACTTATCACGAGTTCCATTACATGTCAAACCTTGTCCTTAAGGTCATACTGTACCTTCGTACAGTTCAGGCACGCAATTGTCGTGGTACTCTTATCATTACAAGAAATGTCTACGATTTCGAACTCTTGGACTAGACATTCATTATGTATCTATACTCCCTTCACGCTTGCCGGATTTTTACGTCTCCAGGCATCTGCGACTATATGTCCCTTCTCGAGAGTGTAATGACTATCGAAGGGATAGTCCCCGAGGAACTCCACCCACCTTTGATGACATAAATTTAGATCCTTATGGCTCTTATGGTCCGTGAAGACGTCCACTTTCACGCCATCTATGTAGTGACGCCACAGTGTAAGGGTCAAATCACAGCCATTAACTACACGTCGTGGGCTGGATATTTCCGCTTGTGCACTTTCAACTGGTGCGAGCCATAAGCTATTACTTTTCCAAACTGAAAAGCATGCAACCTAAGCCGCTCCTTGATCCATCACTATACACCAGCCATCCAAATGACATGGCGAACTCAAAATAGGTGTTGTGATCATACAAATCTTTAATTCTTCAAAAGTTCGTGCGCACTCGGGCGTTCAAATGAACTTCTGATCTTTCCTCGTCAGTGTGGTGAGAGGTAAGACTATCCGCGAATAGTAGCCAACAAGTCTAAGGAATTTTCTGACTTAACTATAATAGACAATACAGGTCACTCCTGTATCGTAACTATTTTTGTAGGATCTACTGTAATACCTACATCACTACTCACATGGCCAAGAAACCCACCGACGATAGTCAAAAATCGCACTTTGATAACTTGGCCTAGAGTTTGTTATTTCATAGGGTATGCAAAGCCATTCTTTCGTGATGGTTTAACTAAGTGTACACCAATATACCATCAATTAAGATGACATAAATAGGTCCAAGTACTCCTTAAAAGCTTAAGACATTCAGTCCATGAAGACCGATGCCGCATTCATCTGCCCAACCGACAGTATCATGGACTTATAGTGATCGTAGCGTTTTCCACACGCCAACTTGGGGAATATCACATCCCCGTATTCTCCACGGGTAATAACCAGACTTCAAATCTAGCTTTGGTTATACCATTGATCCAACTGGCTGATCGAACACGTTATCAATCCGTGGAATCAGATACATGTTCTTCTTCGACAGCTTGTTCAACTCTCTATAGTTGATGTACAGATGCAAGATACTGTCCTTCTTTTCTTTTCTCTAAAGGGGCCGGTGCACCTCAAGGTGACACCCTTGGACTTTAATAGCCTTTTCTTAGCAGTTCTTATAGTTGAACTATCCATTTTGTCATTTCCTCTGACGTTACTTGATATGGTGAGTAGGCCATAGGTTTCACACCTGGAACCACTGTAATAGTGCAGTCGGTCTCCTGTGTGGACATCACCCATGGAGGTCGTTAGGAAACACATCTGTATAGGTCATCACAATAGAAGCGTCACTCAACCGGGCTTCGGCCCAATGGCCTCTATAGTCATGAAGAATCACTTCGTGCACAACTGAACAATTTTGACGACTTGGAGAGCAGACATCAATATGTTGCTCGATCCTCGCATACAAGCGAACTTAGTCCCTCGTTCGGTGATCTATCCCAGTGTGACTTCCGTAAAGGTGCAATCTATACCGGTACGCTGCTCCAAGAGCTAGTCCATATCTATGATCACATAAAATACAACTATTGCCAGCACAGATGCTTCCACGTCATGATATGACGTTATAACTGCATCTTAACGTATCATTTTCTACCAATATTCACTCTTATTACTACGACTATGTCATTCCACTATTATCTGTGATACAAAGATAAGCACACAAGATATACATTAAGCCTTAATCAAACGACTTCTTGATTATTCATCACAACATGTTTATATACGCAAAACAGGCATTGTATATATCATTACTTATTAGGAAATGTATGGTACACAATTACAGTTATTTATATACATATACTCAACATTCCCTTTCAGTTTGGTGTCGTCTAAGGGCCACTCTGGCAGTCTCAGGCTATATGTCCATTTTTCCCACACGAGTAACAAGTGCATGGAGTTCGCCCTGCAACTGCTCCAGCCTTAGCTTTCTTTGTCCTTGGCGCATCACCATGACATTCTCGGGCAAGATGTCCTACCTTACCACAAGAATAGCAAACATATGGACCACACCTTTTCTTTGTTCCTATGATTGTGGAAGATGTTGATTCCAACAGATGTAACTTCTTCTTCCACTTGCAAGAGTTTGATTTTGAAGCATTTGCAAAGTTCGGCACGTTGAACTCTTGTTTCGCCCTGAACTTTTCCAAGTCCATTTCCAAAGACCTAGCAGTCATTACCAAGGCATAAAATCCAATTAACTTGGACCCACAAATAGACGTCATAGTTCATCGCGCAAACCATCATAAAACCTGTTGGTCTTAGTCTCCTCGGTCTCAAACACAAACTCTGCATGTTGTCATAGCACAACAAATGCATGAATGTACTCCTCGATCGTGTACGGTCCTTGCATCAAACACATATTAAACGACGGGGCCGATGCTCTTACCCTTGTAATCTGCTCAAGTACACCAACCAGAATTGAACTCACCACCAGAATAAAGGGTTGTATATGCCTCTCATGTTGGGCCTTGATCATATTGAAGACCACATCAGCGATCATCCGAACCATCTCTACGGAAGGAGGAGGTGTTGACACCTCAGTTGGCGCATTACTTCTCATCGAATGCTGGGTTTCTTGCTGCCCCTCATTACTTCTAGTCGCCTACAATCGTGAAACACACAATTAAGCAACTTATACTATTGCAAAAGCAATAACAAGAACACACAAGTTCTTCAAACATGTGTATTTTCATTCCTAAGTGGACATTCTTGAGTTCATTTATGTTATAACGGTAAGAACTTACACGTGCTTGCCACCCCACAAAAGAATTTGATCACGAATTCGCAGGAGGAAGACCAAGATAAGCTGATACCAAATTATAACGCCTCTGTCCGTCACATGAAATATAATAGAGGGTCTGACTGGGGTCCTGCACCATATTTCACAAACAGGCAGCGAGATTACAGGTTAATATCAAAAACTACTTGAATCATAACTCATAGCATTCTAGCAGAAGCTTTAGGGTTGCATGAACTCATGCCAATTGAATGTCCACTATATATAAACTATACCATTTATATATATCAGGAATGTTAATTACAAATACACAAAAGTTATGGCCTTAAGACCCTACAGTTATACTTCACAAGTGTGGTTTATAAACATCGACGCGTAGGCCGGTCACACATGAAAACAGTAAAACTTATTCGCTCGGCCTTTGAGGGCCAGTATAGCAGCAAGAACTTCAGCCCGCTATTTCCCGCTCGACTCTCCAGCACCTACACAGGGACAATCCACCACAAGGGTGGTAAATAAGACAATGGTCAGCATTCAGCTGACAAATTTATAACTACCTTACCCCTTTCCCGGGGCAGTAGTATTCCTTTCCTGCAGGCATAACATTTTCACAAGCAGATATATCACAAGAATGTGCACTCACGTACAGTTCAATATATTACAAATGAATGCCTCAACGACCAAACATTCCGTGCACTCAGGGCACATTTTCGGTGTACTTGTTGTCAGGGTTCCACCACCATTCAGAGGACCCAGACATAACGGTTAACTTTGAGCATTTATATTCTTTACGACCCCTAGCCTGAGACCTTAGTCTTAATGGAGTATAACCTAAGACTCTCATTATGTGAACCTAACGAACACCAATAACTCAGGCACTCGAGTTAGACAACCATAACGCGGATATGGTTCAGCCTTTGCCCGTTGCTCAATTCGTCAGTTCAGAAGCAAAGACTGACGTGGGTCAGCTTCCCCTTGTCCGTTCGGCACGATGGCCTTAAGAGCTCATATCTCACACAAGCCACACTGTCTCCAAGAGACTGGCTTTACAATCAAAAGGGTATCTAGGAGATATCGCCGGCGATACTCACTGTTGCCAGGAGTTAACAATAGAACACATATTCTGTACCAGACCCAGCCAAAACCATACAGTAACCCGCATTGCCAGAAACAATGGACTTTCACAGCACACATCACAAATAGCTCACCAAGAGCTATCACCATTGACGATACTCACTGTCGCCCGACGATATCCAACAGGTCTTAAAATCGTGGAATTCATGTGTATTTTCCTGAAGTGCAACTCCAATACTTCCTGCTACTTTCAGTTCACAGGTAGAACCCCGCAGACCCCGTAAACTACTCGTTTATACTCAGAGTCTTCTCCGACACGCAAAATAAACATCACCAATACAGACCAACCTGTCCAGATGAGCTTCACACATCATGCATATTCCGTACTATACATTTCCGGATCTATATACAAAACTCACCAGGGATTTCATGAATCAACCCAAAGGAATTCCCCTCGCCTTTCCACCTTTTGGTGGCGGATTCCATGCATATGCCAAAAGGACTTCACTTGTCCAAGAAGGAAGATCGTTACCCTTGTTGTTTTCTTCTGAGCCATGGCGAAGCTTTTGTACGTGGATGGAAAGGAGCACGTCGCTCTCCTTTTTGCGGATCTAGCCTCGGATATGGCCTCCGATTATCGAATCTCCTTCAGCACTCACAAATATCAGCCCAACTCTTCCTTAGCTCCTTCTTCCAAAAGCACAAAAGGAAATGAAGAGAGAGAGAGATGAGAAGAGAATAACTTCTCATTCTAGCACACCTCTGCATAAGTAACTTCTGGCTCAATCCAACCACAATCTTAATACATCAAGAGAAACGAGTGGCAGCAAAATCGGCTGAAAAGTCAAAGTAGCCGTTATCGCCAAGCGATATCGATGTCGCCTGGAGACATCGACTTCAGCCGCTTGATTCCAGTCAACCACCGCTCTTTGGCCGCTTAACAGCCATCTGACACGTGTCCATGTCACGTGGCACTATTGCCTGACGATATCCACTGTCGCCACGCGACATCAAGCCAATAGCTCACTCAACGCTTTCAGGCGTTGAGTATGTTAAACTCATTCAACGCTTTGTGGCGTTGAGTGCATTGCGCTCACTCAACGCTTTCCCGCTATCGCACAAGCGATACCCACTGTCGCCCAGCGTTATCGAAGCTAGTAGCTCACTCCACGCTTCGAGACGTCGAGTGCGTCGAGCTCACTCAACGCTTTCAGGCGTTGAGACCTATCGATATCGCCCCGACGATACCCACTGTCGTCTCGTGATATCTCACTCAACTCTCCCTGGCGTCGAGTGCGACAAGCTCATTCAACGCTTCATGACGTTGAGTGTTATCGCTATCGCCTGACGATATCCACTATCGCCCGACGATATCGACCAGCAGGTCTGCTGTCAAATTTAGAGTGTTACAATGCGGCCGAAGGCCACCCTAGAGTATCGAGCACGGGCATAGTCCGTGCAAAGATTCTCGTATATATATCTTTATTATATAAAACATCATGCATATCTTGAGCCACACGAAATCTTTATCTTGACCATCCGATCAAATAGTTAAAACATATCTTTTCTTTTTGCCTATCAGATCCTTCCCACTTTTACGGTAGTGGATTATAAACTCAAATATTTTGTTTACGACCATTTTAAGTATTCATATGTATAAATTTTGAAATAAAATAGGTGTGTTGCGGGTCACCCGGGTTTTTCCCGGTTCGGAGAATCGGTCCGCCTTAGCTCCGAATGGGACCGGGCGCGGCTCGTCCGGTCGGGTTGGTGTACCTTCATGTCCTCGGTCAAAATCTTTCTGGTTTGACTTAAAAAATTCAGGGAGGCGGAGGAACCCTATCATAATGTCAATTTAAAGTGATAAAAAGAGGTAAAAAAAGATATATATTTTAAACTATTTTACAACTATAATTTTACAGCAAAATTGGGTATTAAAATACAGTTCATTGGAGCTATATATTACTTTCAATTGTAATTTTGCAGAAAAAGTTGGACCCCGCACCATCCTCATGATATGATCAACCTACAAAAAATTACTTTAACAGTGTTAGATATGTTTTTCATCTATGTTACTACAAAGAAATATCAATATAGGTGGTAAACATACTATTTTGTTTAATCTATTATTGTGCATAACATTTACCTCCAAAGATGCATTGGAAAAATTACAAGTTACACCCTCTAAAATTTGAAATTAGAAATACATTCACTATACGTTTACATTTCATAGCATGCACGCACAAAAATACTTACCGAGAGAAAATTTTAATGGCAAGTTTTGTGCAGGCATGTTATGAGTTGTACACTTATAGATGAGGTATTTGTAATTTAAAAGGACAGAGAGATGCAACCTGTAATTATACCAACTCAAAGTGTAATTATTAGTGTGTGCATATATATATATATATATATATATATATATATATATATATATATATATATAACAAAAATTTCTTTTGGCATAACATTCATAATGACTGCATTAAAAAAAAGGTGATTGTTAACCGCAACCCGCAATTTTACTTGTCGCACCCCAAAATTTTTCAATTTTTCGCGCCTTTTCGAAATACGTCTTATACATGCAATATCAGGAAAAGTGTTCCCCACAAAAGTTGTAGATATCGACGAGATCTACAACTTTCGTGTTGATCACTTTTCCTAAAAATGCATGTACAAGACGTACTTTGGAAATATGCCCAGATTTTGCGCCTTTTCAAAATACGCCTTGTACTTGCAATTTCAGGAAAAGTGTTCAACACGAAAGTTGTAGATCTCGTCGATATCTATAACTTTCGTGTTGAACACTTTTCCAGAAATTGCATGTACAGGGTGTATTTCGAAAAGACGCGAAAAATTGTGAGATTTTGGGGTGCGACTAGCCAATTACGGGTTGTGGTTAACAATCACCTAAAAAAATGACTTCATATATTCTTATTAATTTCAAAATTGTTTTTTTAAAATGACAATTTGCATAAGTTTGAACTTTCTCAGAATTTCAAATTCAAACAAATGATAATAATGTATGATTTGACGTGAATATTGTTTATCCCTCCAATCGCATGTCATCTCCACCTCTAACACTTCTTCTTGAATCTTGAACCCATTCGTCTCTCTCAGCAATCCTAACTAAGGCTCTGCTTGAGACAATTTATTATGATGAATAATCTGTTAAATAAAAATTAATGCTTAGATATTAATTTTATAAAAACAATGATAAATAAACAATATACTGTTTGAATATTTTGTCCATAAGTGTTTATCTAAAGTTCCATTTAATTTGAATGCGTTTTTCTCCCGGCCGCGATTTTTTTGCCCGGACGTGATTTTTTCACCCGGACACATTTTTTCGTCAGGTCGCGAATTTTTCACACGAGCGCGATTTTTTGTCCCGGCCGTGATTTTTTCTCCCGAGCGCGAATTTTTTGTTCGGACGCTAATATTTCGCTCGGACGCCCTGGACGCCCTGAGAAGTTGTCTGAGTTACCCCCGCATAGAGAGATGAACTTTCAGATTAAGTTAGTACCGAGGGCTAAGCCCATCTCTCGGACCCCTTATAGAATGACTTCAAAGGAACTCACCGAGTTTAGAGTTCAGTTGCAAGAATTAGTAGAATCATGGTTCGTCCGCCCTAGTTCATCACCTTGGGGAGCCCATATTCTATTTGTTAAGAAGAAGGACGGAACCTTAAGATTGTGCATAGACTATCAGGAACTTAACCGACTGACGGTGCAGAACACCTTTCCTCTACCCTGTTGAAATTTATGAAGTGGAAGTGGTTGATGGGACAGGCCGGACGGCCTGAGCGGACAGATCCGGCGGACTGGGCGGACTGCTGTGGCGGCCTGGTGATAGGTCTAGTGGAAGCTGGCTGTTCTTCTGAGCGGGTTGTGTGGATTAAGTCCGCGGCTTGGGCGGTCTGTTATGTGCGGATAAGACGTTGGCTGATTGGTTTAGCCAAGGAGCGGCCTGAGCGGATATAGGTTTGCGGACTGGTGTACTTTGCTCAGTGGCCGTGTTGCAAGCTAGTGTTACCCGACGGATTGGATCTTGTCCGCATGAGGCTTGCGTACTGGCGTGTCCGCAGTGTTCGCAGTTGCGGACTGGCCTTAGAGTTTGGCTGAGGCCTTGCCAAGCTCTGGTAGAACAGCACTGCTGTTGCTGTGGCGGACTGGTGTGTGGAGTCCGAAAGATGGCTGTTGCATTGGGCAGGTGTGCGAGTAGCTTGCGGACTGCTTCTCCTTGGCGGAGTTTTGGGTGGTCTGTGTTGCTTGGTTGTTTGGCGGACGGAGCTATGTCCGCCGAGCTCGCGTTAGGCCCCTTTGTGGTTCTAGACTTGGTCACTCTGTGCCAAGACCAGTGTGTCTGCCGTATCCGCCAAGTCCACTGTTGACCGGGCGGATTGCCTTTGGTCGTGGGCTTGTGGCGGATGGAGGCGTTGCTGTGGTGATTTGCGGATTGCCTCTTGTTGTGCGGACAGTCACTTAAGGGGGATGCTGTCCAGTGTTTAGGCTTTGCGGGCTGGTGCCTTGTCCGCATAGCCTGGGCGGACTGTTGAGAGTTCGCCCAAAGGTGCCTTGCTCCTGGCGGGTTATTCCTTGGAATCCGGCTATGTCCTTGCGGACTCAGCGGACGGGTTTTGCTAGCGCGCGAGCTGGGGCGGTGTCTCTATCCACTAGAGCGGTGACCACACTCCTCACCTCGCCTATAAATAGGACCCCCCGGCACGTATAAAGTAACAGAGTGAACAATAAGTTAGGCTTGTGCAAATTGCTGCGGTCTGCGTTTTCTGTCCGCGCGGGTTGAGTAGAGCTGACGGTTTGCTGTGTGCAGGTCGCGCGGGTAGCTTCAAGGAGCCAGGAGTTTGGCTGTGACTTCGGTCAAGTACTTGGAAGTGCGCAGTATCTGCGGTTTCAGCAGGTCGCTCTACGGCTTGTCAGTTCTCTGCTTCAATATTTGCAAGTTCCAATAACCTGTCCGAAAGGCGCAGGCGGGTAGACAGTCTGTTCCTTCAGTTCATCAGCAGGAGGCGAATAACAGTGTGTCCGCGCGGCCTCGCGGCTTTGGCGGACTCTGTGTCTATTCGGCATGGTGCAGCTACAGCTTGGGCGGCTTCAGCGGACTGGGCGACTTCGACGGTCTCGGCAGTTTCCAGTGCTGTCCGACCAGCTTGGTTTTTGGTGCTTTTTATTATAGCTTGTATACTAGAAAAATCATGTCTCGCTACGTATACTTCGCCTTGTAAAGAAGTTGAATGAATAAAAGATCTGCTTGTGCTTCCATTGTGTGTTGGTGTTAACCGTGTTCCTTGGGTTTCCGCTAGATCAAAGTGTGAACTAGGTAGTACCGAGAATATTAATTTGGTTTGGGCTATCTTGCTGACCACTTTGAGAAAATTCAACATGGTATCAGAGGCAGGTTCAGTTGCATGAGCGGTGATCAACCAATGTTGTTACTCTGTGTTTGAGTGGTGATCAACCTGTGTTGTTGCTCGGAGCTTCTGAAAGGTTGCTAACCAACAGTTGTTGCAATGGAAGGGAGTTATGCAAGAGGTCTTGTCATTGAACTCTTATCGCCGACTAACTTCAAGAAGTGGAAGTCGTGCATGAAGAGTTATCTTCTTGGTGAGGAGCTATGGGAAGTCGTCGGTGGTGACGACAGACAGGAAGTGACTGATGCGTTTGGTACTGCTGAGCAGGTTAGGCTCTGGAGAAAAACAAATGCTAAGGCAGAGTTTATTCTCAAGAGGGCCGTGTCACCAGAACTGTTTGATCACATCATTGGATGTGAGTCGGCTGCTGATATTTAGACAACCATTGATGAGTTGTTCAATAGGAAGAATGTGGCGCGACTTCAGTTCCTGGAGAATGAGTTGGCCAGGACAACTCAAGGAGACCTTACCATCTTTAAGTACTTCCTGAAGATGAAGAGCTTGTGTACTGAGCTGTCAGCACTTGATCCTGATGAGCCTATCTCTGAGGCTAAGATGAAAAGGCACATAATCCGCGGCTTACGGAAGGAGTATGTTGCCTTTGTGACATCTGTTCAAGGTTGGGCTACTTATCCATCTCTGCTGGAGCTTGAAAACCTGCTTGCATCACAGGAGAGCTTGGCAAGGCAGATGGCTGGAGTTAATATCAATCAGGAAGGCAGTGAAGCTCTCTTCTCAGGCAAGAAGAAGAAAGGATGAGAAGGGAAGAAGAAGAAGCACATCGCTGGTGAGAAGGAGCCTTCAACTTCATATCAGCCGGAGAGGAGCGCTGCTCCAAAGGACTGGAAGAAGAACTTGAAGTGCTACCAGTGTCATCAGCGAGGGCACTTCAAGCGGGACTGCAAGGTCAAGCTGCAGCCTGGGCATGCTGCAGGAAAGGAGGAAGCTTGCTCTAGGAGTGAGGAAGCAGAATGGGGCGGAGCTTTCATGACGGGCACTTGTGGCCGTGCCTTGTATGCTGAGGACTTCAACGACGAGTGGATCGTGGACTCCGGGTGTGGTCATCACCTCACCGGAGACAAATCGAAGTTCTCCTCCAAACAAGCATACTCAGGTAACGAAACTATTATCACTACTGATAATACTGTTTATGCAGTAGAGAAAGAGGGGGTTGTGTATTTGGGTAGTGATCAGGGGCCACTCACATTAAGGAGTGTGTATCACGTACCGGGCATGAAGAAGAACCTCTTCTCTATGACCAATGCAGTGGACGCTGGTTATCATATTCTATTTGGGCCAACAGACGTGAGGTTCCTTCGCAATGTATCAGCGGTTAAGGCTGATGTTGCTCATGTAGGAAGGAGGGTTAAGAACTTGTTTGTTCTTGCAACCAATTATTATGTTAATCGAATGCGAGCCAACGATAGTGCTGCTATCTGGCATGAGAGGCTGGGGCATGTAGGCATGGACAAGCTGAAGGCTATGACTAGTAGAAGTTTGGTGAGTGGTCTGCCTAAGTTATCCTCCTTTGGTGATGTGCATGTTTGCGCGGGATGTCAATACGATAAGGCACATCGCCTTCCGTTTGATAAATCACAAACAAGGAGCAAGCAACCATTGGAGTGCATTCATGGCGACTTGATGGGACCAACGGTCACTGCCAGCCTTGGTGGAAGCAGATACATGCTTGTCTTGATTGATGACTACTCAAGATATACTTGGGTTTACTTCTTGAAGGAGAAGTCTGAAGCCTTCCGGTTGTTTGTGGAGTTCAAGGAGTTGGTAGAAGGCCGGCTCGGCTTGTGGATCAAGAAGCTTAGAACTGACAACGGTGGTGAGTTTATCTCCTCCGAGTTTTCTAACTTCTGTAGGAAGCACAGGATCCAACGAGAGCTCACTTGTGCTCACACTCCACAACAAAATGGAGTAGCGGAGCGGAAGATCCGTCATCTGACAGAGACTTTCAAATGCTGGCTTCATGTGAAAGACATCCCAAGGTCCTTTTGGGTGGAGGGGATGTCTTGTGCTTCTTATGTCATCAATAGGATGCCACTCAGCCCGATCAACATGAAGACTCCTTTTGAGTTGTTCCTGAAGGAGAAGCCGAGTGTTGGACACCTAAGGGTGTTCGGTTCAACCTGATATATGCATGTCCCGGATGCTTCACAGACTAAGCTGGATGCAAAGACAAGGAAGCTTGTCTTTGTCGGTTACGATGAGCGGAAGAAGGGATGGAAATGCATGGACCCTGCGACGAAGAAGTTCGTTGTATCAAGATACATGGTCTTTGACGAGCTGACGTCGTATGGAGGTGGCTCGGTTGAGCTAACCAGAAGTAGCAAGGTTGATGAAGAACCAATGGTGGATGCTGAAGGCATGGAAGAGGAGCTTGCTGTTTCACAAGCAGCTCCTGTTGCTTCTAACTCCGAGGCTGAGCCTTCTGGATCAGGAAGCAAGGGGAGCACTGCTCAATGCTTGCCGCAAGTAGGAGTTGAGCCTGAAGAAGCAACGGAAGCAGTAAGCAAGGAGCTGACCCTTTGGAGATCGAAGAGGGTTATTAAGCCACCAGCTCGGTACTGTGATGGGAATGCAGTGTGATTTGTCTACTGCTTCTTTGCAGGTCCTCTGGATGAGCGAGAGCCTGCAAACTTCAACGAGGCCACTGGAGTTAAGGAGTGAGATGATGTTATGAAGGAAGAGATAACTTCTCTCAAGAAGAATGAAACCTGGGATCTTGTGCCCAAGGTTGATGGCATTACTCCAGTTACTTGCAAGTGGGTGTATAAGTTGAAGAAGAAGGCTGATGGGAGCATTGATAGATTCAAGGCTTGCCTGGTCACTCGAGGATTCTCACAGCAGTATGGAGAAGACTATGAGGAGACATTTAGTCCGGTTACAAAGATGACTTCAGTTAGAGTGGTGATCGCCTTGGCTGCTAGTAAGGGATGGAAGATGTGGCAGCTTGACGTGAAGAATGTTTTTCTTTACGGAGAAATTGATAAGGACATCTTCATGGATCAGCCACTTGGATTTGTGTCTGAAGATCATCCGGACGATGTCTGCAAGCTCAGGAAGTCTCTCTATGGGTTGAAGCAAGCTCCTAGAGCTTGGTATGGGAAGATAGCAGAGTATTTACAGTTCTGCAGTTATCTTGCCTCTAACTCGGATTCTAGCTTGTTCGTCAAGAAGAAGGGGGAGCTTCAAGTCTTGGTCCTGCTGTATGTGATGACATGATCATCACAGGGAATTCAGAGGAGGAATTAGCAAAGCTCAGGGCTGAGCTTGCTATACGCTTCGAGACGAAAGACTTGGGAGAGCTTCATCACTTTCTCGGTCTTGAAGTGGAGAGGAAGAAGAGCGGTATACTCATTTGCCAAAGAGGATATGCAGATCGCATTGTGAAGCGGTTCGGCATGGGCGAAGGGAAGAGTTGCTCTACTCCACTGGAACATGGGCTGAAGCTTCGGCGAGATGAGGGAAGGGTTCTTCCTGATCCCTTGGTGTTCAGGGCTCTTGTTGGGAGCTTGATCTACCTGACAATTACTAGGCCAGACATAGCTTACGATGTTGGCCGAGTAAGTCGGTTTATGGCTGAACCAAGGAAGTCTCATCTAGTGGCGGCGAAGCACATCTTGAAGTATGTCAAGTCAACTTATGACATGGGACTTCTCTATAGAAGGGACTCGGATTTTGCCTTGTTTGGTTACACGGATGCTGACTATGACGATGATTCAGATGATCGAAGGTCGACTTCAGGTTATGTGTTCACTTGCGGTTCAGCTAGCATCTCGTGGTGTAGCAAGAAGCAGGACTCGGTGTCCGTCTCAACTACGGAGGCAGAGTATAAGGCTTCGGCCTTGGCTGCTCGGGAAGCCATCTGGTTGAGGAGGCTTATAGAGGATGTTCATGAAGAAGTGCAAGGGCCAACTTTACTCCGTGGTGACAATGGGAGTGCTCTCAAGCTGGTAAACAATCCAGTGTGTCACGCTAGAACCAAGCACATTGAGATCGATCACCACTTCATAAGGGAGGTGTTGGAGGGATCTCTTTTGGTCGAGCATGTTCGGAGTGAAGATAATCTTGCTGACATCTTCACGAAGCCACTGTCGAAGGGGCCTTTTGAGCGGTTGCGCAGCTTGCTGGGCTTGATCACCACTTCTCACTTCAAGGGGGAGTGTTGAAATTTGTGAAGTGGAAGTGGTTGATGGGACAGGTCGGGCGGCCTGAGCGGACAGATCCGGCGGACTGGGCGGACTAGGCGGACTGTTGTGGCGGCCTGATGATATGTCTAGTGGAAGCTGGCTGTTCTTCTGAGCGGGTTGTGCGGATTAAGTCCGCGGCTTGGGCGGTCTGTTATCTGTGGATAGGACGTTGGCTGATTGGTTTAGCCAAGGAGCGGCCTGAGCGGATATAGGTTCACGGACTGGTGTACTTTGCTCAGTGGCCGTGTTGCAAGCTAGTGTTACCCGGTGGATTGGATCCTGTCCGCAGGAGGCTTGCGGACTGGCGTGTCCGCAGTGTTCGCAGTTGCGGACTGGCCTTAGAGTTTGGCTGAGGCCTTGCCAAGCTCTGGTAGAACAACACTGTTGTTGCTGTGGCGGACTAGTGTGTGGAGTCCAGCAGATGGCTGTTGCTGTAACGCCCCGAAACTCAAAGGAGCAAAGGGGGACGTTTTGGGCCAGTTTTGGTTTCTGGCTGAAGGCACACGACCTGGGACACGGGCGTGTCCCAGGGCGTGTCAAGCGTGTGTCGACACTTAGCCGCGAAGTCGTCGAGTTATTCTCGACGATTCGTCGAGAATGGGCACACGGCCTGCGACACGGGCGTGTCGCAGGGCGTGTCGACCCGTGTCGACACTTAGCCGTGAAATCGTCGAGTTATTCTCGACGATTCGTCGAGAATGGGCACACGGCCCGCGACACGGGCGTGTCGTCGGGCGTGTCGACCCGTGTCGACGAGCGTCAAGGTGAAATCGTCGAGATTCACTCGACGGTCGTCGAGACAAGGCACACGGCCTCGGACACGGGCGTGTCCAAGGCCGTGTCAGCGAGTCGTCGTTCTCCCCTCGACGAAATGTCCCGTGTACACGGCCTGGGGGCCCAGGCGTGTCAATGTGACACGGGCAAGGACACGGGCGTGTCCTAGAACCCGTGCAGTGCTCGGGTTGGAAACGGGGGAAAATCATGGGGTACACGGCCGGCTACACGGCCGTGTCAGCTGGAACACGGGCGTGTCAGCTCGAACACGGGCGTGTTCGATACCCGTGTGCGTGTTCAGAAGATTCGATTTTGACGGCGAATGCGGCACACGGCCCTGGACACGGGCGTGTGCCAGGCCGTGTTCGGTCCAGATTGGGCATTTCAGCCCCGAATCAAAGCCGCTCGTTTTCTTAGGTTGAGATCCGATGGCTGGGGATGGTTCCTGGGAGGATATACACGGGTTTGACTTAAGAAAAATCCATTTTCCTTCACTTGATCATCTCTCCAAACCCTTGGAGAAAGAGGAAAGCTATTGGAGGAAGAAGATCTAGATCCGCCATTGGAGGAGCTTCGGAGCTCCGAATCGCAAGCCGACTCCGGATCCACGGAGGCAACGCAAGCGCGGTGATTTCTATCCGATTACATTTCGATGGCGCCAAAGAGGAACGCAAGGGTAACGATCCTCACTTGTGAGCATGATAGCTCTCTTTCTTAGCATAGGAAGCCCTCTCTCGCGAGTTTGCGAAGAGTTGGAGGCGTTCCTTCGGGTAGATATGTAAAGTCCCCGTTGTTTAGCGTCCGTATGCGAGAACGGACATAGGCATTTTGGTTGAAGCCTACCCGGACATGTAGTTCGGATCGGTGATGTTGCATTGCATAAGGCCGGAGAAGACTCCGTGCTATTGGGTGTTTTTCGGGTTTTCTACGCGGTAGATTGCAGCAGGGAGCCTTGGGGACTAACCCAAAGGTGCACCCGGAAAACTGGGCGGACACGAGGTCTTGCCAACTTGGTGGCCTGAGAGCCAACTTGAACATAACGGGGTTATGTGTCTTGCGGTAGAATGGGAATCGGTGAAAGTTTGACCCGCGCAAATGGCTTAAATTGCCGTTGCGATGTGAGCACGGGTTAGATGGAGCCGTACCCGCTTTATGTCGTTCGGGTTAGAGAGACCTAAAGGTACATGGCACTCGCCGTTGGCATAAATGGGGTCTTCGGTGGTCAATGGCTTAAATTGACGTGACCAATACCATGAAGACAAATTGCTCATAGGAATGACCGTCTAAGTGGCGGTGGTGAGTCCGGAATGTTAATGGCTTTAATTGACGTAACATCGACCGGTTCACCGAGAATGTGCCCTGAGTGCACGGGACGTGTGGCCGTACGAGCCAACGTCTGTGATGAAATGGCTATGGTTATATGCATTGCTCGCTTGTGCTAATGAAATGCAGGGAAGGAGCATCGTCGCCCCGAGTTGGGGGCGGGATCGTTATAATTTGGTCAGCATTGCTGACCGTTGCTTTGTTTGCCACCGTGCGGTGGTTTGTTTGCTTGCAGGTGCAGCTGGACCAAGCGGTCAATAGCGGGCTAAAGCCCTTTTTGCGAAGCTGGCCCTCGAAGGCCCAAGTGGAAATGTTTTATGTTTTATTCATGTATGGCCGGCCTGCGTGCCGAGGTTGGTAAATCATGTAAAAGACAAGTGAAACTTTTTGTAAGGCCTTAAGGCCGACTTTTGAGTATTTTGTAATAACATTCCTATTATCCTGTTAGTGGACATTCATGCTTGTGCTGGGTTCTTGTTTTGCAACTTATAAACTGCTTCCGCTAGAATGCTCTGTGTAGGACGTTGAGATTGGTTGGATGGTTTCCATACGTAACCACCCGGTCTGTCTGTGGTATATGGCGTTGGGCCCCGGCCGGACCTACTGCTATATGCTATGCGACGGATAGGGGGTGTTACAATTTGGTATCAGACTACTGGTTTTGGTCGGGCTTAAACGGAATTCGTGGTCGAATTCTTTTTAAGGGGTGGTGAGCACATTGTGTGCGTCATCGTTATAATGGTAAAAGAACCCACGAATGTCCACTTAGGAATGAAAATACTCGTGTTTGAGGAACCTGCGTGTTCCTATAATTGCTGTTTGCAATTTATTTGGTCGCTTAACGGTGTTTTGTACCACTATAGGTGACCCGAAGTGGTGTTGGGCCGTCAGAACGCCGAGGTTCTGAGGCTAGTAGTGCACCAGAAGTTGCTCCCGCAACACCTTTGTCGGCTGAAAATATAAGATTGGTGGCTGAAGCGGTGTTGGCCGTGATAAATGCGCAGCCTGGGAGGCAAGCGCAGCAGCCCGCTCCTGTGATGGAGCAAGTACCTCTTCAAGAGGCTGAGCCGAGGAGGATGGAGCAAGTGGTTGTAGAACCAATAGTGCCAAGGAGGGCGACTGAGAGGCAGTTGAAGCATGTAATGAGCTTTAACCCTCCGTTATTCTCGGGGTTGGGAACCCCATCTCAGGCTGAAGACTGGCTCTCTAGGGTGAAGAGAGTCATGACAGCGACGGAGACGGAGGAGTGGCAGATGACCACCATTGCTACGTTCCTGTTGGACGGTGAAGCAAGGATGTGGTGGGAAGGTTTGGAGCTGCATCATCTGCGAGGTAGACAACTGATAGACGTTCCGATGGAAGAGTTCTCGGGATTGTTCTTGGCAAGATACCTCCCTTCTACTCAGAGGATCTCGATGGAGAATGAGTTCCTGAGGTTGGTGCAGGGTGAGCGAAGCGTGGATGAATATCTCCACGAGTTTACGCGGTTGAGTCGCTATGCGAGCTCTACCATCATGGATGAGGAGCGCAAGACTAATCGCTTCTACGAAGGTCTGAGGGATGAGCTGAGACTATTACTGTCGGGGCCGATGACGCAGGGTTTCTTAACCTTGGTCAATACTGCCCGGTCCTTGGAGAAGGACATGAAGAGTGTACAAGCGAAGAAAGGCTTGGTTGAAAAGAAATCTGAGTTTAAAGTGCCGACTACTTCGAAGTCTGGCTATCGGAGAGCTTTCAAGAAGCATAGGACTTCGGGTCCAGCTCCTTCTGGTGCTTCTGGGGCGACTACGAGTCGGACCCCGGGCGCGTGCTTTACTTGTGGCAAGACGGGGCATTTCGCCCGTGATTGTTGGAGCGGACGTCCTAAGTCCGAGAGGAGGCCGGGAGCCACTTATGAAGAAAAGGGAAAGGCGGTGGAGTCGACCGCATCCCATTATGCTCCGGCCCAACCAAGAGTTTACAATCTTGGCCAACAGGAGGCCATTAAACAAGCTGACGTGGTGACAGGTACAGTTTAATTTATAGCAAGTCAATTCCTTTATATGCTTGTTATGTATATGTTACCTTACCACTGCTTGTTTAGGATTTGTAATGATTTGTGAAAACCCGGCACGAGCACTCTTTGATACGGGAGCTTCACACTCCTTCTTGTCCGAAGGATTTATATCACGCATCGGAGTCCCTTCTTCGATGGCGAAGGACAAGTTGGATGTGTTATTGCCCAATGGGTGTTCGATGCGAGCGGTTAGGATTTGCGAGGTTAAGACTCGTATTGGAGAGCAGGAGTTCGACCTGCGGGCGTCTTTACTTCCGTTAGTGGAGTTTGACGTCATATTTGGCATGGACTGGCTCTCGGAGCAGCAGGCCCATATAGATTGCGGTAGCAAGGAAGTCAAGCTGGGAGCAAGTCGTGAGACGACTTTTACGGGCTTAAAGGGGTCGAGCAAGACGTTGATGTCTGCTCTTCAGGTGGTGAAGGCGGTTCGTGCCGGAGCAGAACTGTTCTTTACACTTGTGGAGGTTGCAAAGCCGAAGCCCGCGTTGGATTGTATTTCAGTGGTATCGGAATACCCTGATGTGTTCCCCGCAGATCTTCCTGGAGCCCCGCCTCAACGGGAGATAGATTTTACGATCGAGCTAGTGCCAGGTGCAAAGCCTGTGTCACGATCTCCGTATCGGCTAGCGCCTAAGGAAATGGCGGAGCTGAAAGTTCAACTGCAAGAGTTGTTGGAACAAGGGTATGTGCGCCCGAGTTCTTCGCCTTGGAGCGCACCGGTCCTCTTTGTTAAGAAGAAGGACGGAAGCTTGAGGTTGTGTATTGATTATCGGGAGCTAAACAAGCTGACTGAGAAGAACAAGTACCCGATCCCCCGGATTGATGATCTCTTCGATCAGTTAGTCGGGTCGACGGTGTACTCGAAGTTAGATCTCAAGTCTGGGTACTATCAGCTGCGGATAAGGGAGAGTGATATCCCGAAGACAGCATTTAGTACGAGATACGGGCATTATGAGTTTACGGTCATGCCGTTTGGGCTGACAAATGCGCCGTCAGTGTTCATGGATTTGATGAACAGAACGTTCAGGGAGTACCTAGACCATTTCGTGATCGTCTTCATCGACGATATTTTGGTGTACACGCAAAGTGAGGAAGATCACTTCAAGCATCTTCATTTGGTGCTGGAGACGCTAAGGAGAAACCAGTTGTATGCCAAGTTCTCGAAGTGCGAGTTTTGGCTATCCTCAGTAGCGTTCCTCGGGCATATAGTGAGTGGAGAGGGTATTGCGGTGGATCCGGCGAAGATTGTTGCGATACGGGAGTGGCCTGAGCTTGCTACGGTAGCAGAAGTCCGGAGCTTTTTGGGGCTTGCCGGTTATTATAGGCGCTTCGTAGAGAACTTCTCGCGGATAGCGCTACCTCTCACTACTTTGACGAGGAAGGAGCATAAGTTCGTTTGGACGCCGGAGTGCGCGCGAGCTTTTGAGGAATTGAAGTGTCGGTTGACCACGGCGCCTGTGCTGAGTTCGCCGGTTGGGACCGAAGGCTATGAGATATATAGCGATGCTTCAGGCAGCGGTTTGGGTTGTGTGCTACTGCAGCACGGAAGCGTGATAGCTTATGGCTCGAGACAGCTAAAAGTGCACGAGAGGAATTATCCGGTCCACGACTTGGAGTTGGCGGCCGTGATTTTTGCCTTGAAGCTGTGGAGACACTATTTGTACGGTGTGAAGATTGACATCTACACCGATCACAAGAGCCTAAAGTATCTAATAGATCAGAAGGATCTGAATATGCGGCAGCGTAGGTGGATGGAGTTCCTGGGGGACTATACTTTCAAGATCCACTACGTGCCTGGCAAAGGGAATGCGGTTGCGGACGCGTTGAGTCGTCGAGCCCCAGCTCAAGCGAATTGGCTATCAGTGCATGATGAGCGGTTGGTGCAGGAGCTGGAGGCGTTGGAGATTGTTTGTGTGGATAGACAATCTAGCGCTGAAGCAGTGCTGAATTGGACTGAAGTCCAATATGACCTGGCTGATCGGATTCGGCAGGCTTTGGATATGGATGCTCATATGAAGCAGTTCATGATAGAGGCTCTGGATGGGTCAAATTCCCAATTCGTCGTGGAGGACGGATTGCTTTGGAAAGACGGTCGTTTGTGCGTCCCAAGTGTGGGCAATTTACGGGTGGAGTTGTTGTACGAGGCACACCATACCAAGTACTCGATTCACCCGGGGAGCACGAAGATGTACCGCGATGTGAAGAAGCTATTTTGGTGGCCGGGTTTGAAAAAGGATGTGGCGCTATACGTAGCGAAGTGCCAAACCTGCGCCTTGGTAAAGGCGGAGTGCCAAAAGCCGGGAGGATTTCTTAAGTCCTTGCCTATTCCGGAGTGGAAATTCGACGTCATCTCTATGGACTTTGTGCATGGTTTGCCAAGGTCGCAAAAAGGGAACGACGCCATTTGGGTGGTTGTTGATCGATTAACGAAGGTGTCGCATTTTATTCCGCATAGGAAGGATGATCCGGTGGAGAAGCTGGCAAAGCTATATGTGGATAACATAGTACGGCTTCATGGTGTGCCCCGCAGCATCGTGAGTGACCGTGATGGGCGGTTCACGTCCAATGATTGGAGGCTGGTGCAGCAAATGTTGGGAACAAAGCTGAAGTTTAGCACAGCCTTCCATCCACAAACGGATGGGCAGACCGAGAGGGTCAATAGAACGATGGAAGACATGCTTCGCATGTGTGTCTTGGACTTCGGAAAGCAATGGGAGGACCACCTTTATTTGGTGGAGTTCGCATACAACAACAGCTACCAAGCAAGTATTCAGATGGCGCCTTTCGAGGCCCTTTATGGTAGAAGATGTCGCACGCCGTTGTCTTGGTTAGAAACGGGCGAGTCAAAGTTGTATAAGCGATCGGAAGTGGAGGATGCTACTTCCTTGGTAAGAACCATTCGGGAGAGGTTGCTCATCGCTCAGGACCGGCAAGCAAAGTACTATAATGCCAAGCACAGGAACGTGGAGTTCGCTGTGGGTGATTATGTGTACCTAAAGATCAAGCCGTTCAAGGGTGTCTCGCGGGTGCGACGATTGAAAAAGCTAAGCCCGAGGTACCTTGGACCGTTTGAGGTTCTGGAGCGAGTTGGAGAAGCAGCCTATAGGATGAAGCTTTCTGTGGAGCTAAGTGGTTTACACGATGTATTCCACATTTCGGTACTTAGGAAGGCGGTGCAAGAGCCTACGCAAGTGATCGCGGTCGATCAAGTGCCGGTGGATAGTGGGCTAACGACAAAGGTCAAGCCCGTGCGGATTGAAGACTCGGAGGTCAAGCGGCTACGCAATAAAGAGATCAGGATGGTCAAAGTCCGGTGGGACAATTGCGGTCGTGAGGAGCTCTCCTGGGAGCGAGAGCAGACGATGCTTGACGAATATCCGGAGTTGTTCCGCTCAGGTACAAATTTTGTTTTGTACATGTTTTTCCCTTTATGTAATTTCGTGGGCGAAATTCTTTTAAGAGGGGTAGAGTTGTAACGCCCCGAAACTCAAAGGATCAAAGGGGGACGTTTTGGGCCAGTTTTGGTTTCTGGCTGAAGGCACACGGCCTGGGACACGGGCGTGTCCCAGGGCGTGTCAAGCGTGTGTCGACACTTAGCCGCGAAGTCATCGAGTTATTCTCGACGATTCGTCGAGAATGGGCACACGGCCTGCGACACGGGCGTGTCGCAGGGCGTGTCGACCCGTGTCGACACTTAGCCGTGAAATCGTCGAGTTATTCTCGACGATTCGTCGAGAATGGGCACACGGCCCGCGACACGGGCGTGTCGTCGGGCGTGTCGACCCGTGTCGACGAGCGTCAAGGTGAAATCGTCGAGATTCACTCGACGATCGTCGAGACAAGGCACACGGCCTCGGACACGGGCGTGTCCAAGGCCGTGTCAGCGAGTCGTCGTTCTCCCCTCGACGAAATGTCCCGTGTACACGGCCTGGGGGCCCAGGCGTGTCAATGTGACACGGGCAAGGACACGGGCGTGTCCTAGAACCCGTGCAGTGCTCGGGTTGGAAACGGGGGAAAATCATGGGGTACACGGCCGGCTACACGGCCGTGTCAGCTGGAACACGGGCGTGTCAGCTCGAACACGGGCGTGTTCGATACCCGTGTGCGTGTTCAGAAGATTCGATTTTGACGGCGAATGCGGCACACGGCCCTGGACACGGGCGTGTGCCAGGCCGTGTTCGGTCCAGATTGGGCATTTCAGCCCCGAATCAAAGCCGCTCGTTTTCTTAGGTTGAGATCCGGCGGCTGGGGATGGTTCCTGGGAGGATATACACGGGTTTGACTTAAGAAAAATCCATTTTCCTTCACTTGATCATCTCTCCAAACCCTTGGAGAAAGAGGAAAGCTATTGGAGGAAGAAGAGCTAGATCCGCCATTGGAGGAGCTTCGGAGCTCCGAATCGCAAGCCGACTCCGGATCCACGGAGGCAACGCAAGCGCAGTGATTTCTATCCGATTACATTTCGATGGCGCCAAAGAGGAACGCAAGGGTAACGATCCTCACTTGTGAGCATGATAGCTCTCTTTCTTAGCATAGGAAGCCCTCTCTCGCGAGTTTGCGAAGAGTTGGAGGCGTTCCTTCGGGTAGATATGTAAAGTCCCCGTTGTTTAGCGTCCGTATGCGAGAACGGACATAGACATTTTGGTTGAAGCCTACCCGGACATGTAGTTCGGATCGGTGATGTTGCATTGCATAAGGCCGGAGAAGACTCTGTGCTATTGGGTGTTTTTCGGGTTTTCTACGCGGTAGATTGCAGCAGGGAGCCTTGGGGACTAACCCAAAGGTGCACCCGGAAAACTGGGCGGACACGAGGTCTTGCCAACTTGGTGGCCTGAGAGCCAACTTGAACATAACGGGGTTATGTGTCTTGCGGTAGAATGGGAATCGGTGAAAGTTTGACCCGCGCAAATGGCTTAAATTGCCGTTGCGATGTGAGCACGGGTTAGATGGAGCCGTACCCGCTTTATGTCGTTCGGGTTAGAGAGACCTAAAGGTACATGGCACTCGCCGTTGGCATAGATGGGGGTCTTCGGTGGTCAATGGCTTAAATTGACGTGACCAATACCATGAAGACAAATTGCTCATAGGAATGACCGTCTAAGTGGCGGTGGTGAGTCCGGAATGTTAATGGCTTTAATTGACGTAACATCGACCGGTTCACCGAGAATGTGCCCTGAGTGCACGGGACGTGTGACCGTACGAGCCAACGTCTGTGATGAAATGGCTATGGTTATATGCATTGCTCGCTTGTGCTAATGAAATGCAGGGAAGGAGCATCGCCGCCCCGAGTTGGGGGCGGGATCGTTATAATTTGGTCAGCATTGCTGACCGTTGCTTTGTTTGCCACCGTGCGGTGGTTTGTTTGCTTGCAGGTGCAGCTGGACCAAGCGGTCAATAGCGGGCTAAAGCCCTTTTTGCGAAGCTGGCCCTCGAAGGCCCAAGTGGAAATGTTTTATGTTTTATTCATGTATGGCCGGCCTGCGTGCCGAGGTTGGTAAATCATGTAAAAGACAAGTGAAACTTTTTGTAAGGCCTTAAGGCCGACTTTTGAGTATTTTGTAATAACATTCCTATTATCCTGTTAGTGGACATTCATGCTTGTGCTGGGTTCTTGTTTTGCAACTTATAAACTGCTTCCGCTAGAATGCTCTGTGTAGGACGTTGAGATTGGTTGGATGGTTTCCATACGTAACCACCCGGTCTGTCTGTGGTATATGGCGTCGGGCCCCGGCCGGACCTACTGCTATATGCTATGAGACGGATAGGGGGTGTTACAGTTGCATTGGGCAGGTGTGCGAGTAGCTTGCGGACTGCTTCTCCTTGGCAGAGTTTTGGGCGGTCTGTGTTGCTTGGTTGTTTGGCGGACGGAGCTATATCCGCCGATCTCGCGTTAGGCCCCTTGGTGGTTCTGGACTTGGTCACTCTGTACCAAGACCAGTGTGTCCGCCGTATCCGCCAAGTCCGCTGTTGACCGGGCGGACTGCCTTTGGTCGTGGGCTTGTGGCGGATGGAGGCGTTGCTGTGGTGATTTGCGGATTGCCTCTTGTTGTGCGGACAGTCACTTAAGGGGGATGATGTCCAGTGTTTAGGCTTTGCGGGCTGGTGCCTTGTCCGCATAGCCTGGGCAGACTGTTGAGAGTTCGCCCAAAGGTGCCTTGCTCCTGGCGGGTTATTCCTTGGAATCCGACTGTCCTTGCGGACTCAACGGACGGGTTTTGCTAGCACGCGGGCTAGGGCGGTGTCTCTATCCACTAGGGCGGTGACCACACTCCTCACCTCACCTATAAATAGGACCCCCGACACGTATACAGTAACAGAGTGAACAGTAAGTTGGGCTTGGGCAAATTGCTGCGGTCTGCGTTTTTTGTCTGCGCGGGTTGAGTAGAGCTGACGGTTTGCTGTGTGCAGGTCGCGCGGGTAGCTGAGATCTACAACTTTCATGTTGATCACTTTTCATTTTGAGACCATCTTGACCCCCGAAAAGTTTTGCCCGTATGCACGTACCGTATATTTTTCGTCGCCAAATCTTCTTTTTAGTCCCACACCGCACGTTCAATTAGGAATTTCGGGTATATATTGATATTTCCAGAATTATTTGCAAATCGCCTCCCTCGGAGGCCCGTGCCTGTCAGCACACACATTCAGCCAGCGTGTGAGCTAAATCTGGCGGGCCCAGCGGGCTTACAAAGCGTCTTTATTTTTAAAATAACTGTTTCGTTTAGTCTCACACCGGGGATAAAAATTATAATTTCGAATATATATAGAAAACCTGACAATCAATGTTTGAAATTAGACACTACAGGCGGGTTATGCAGGGCTATACAGGCTGGTAGGATTATATCGGGCGGGCTAGTTGTTGAGCTGACTGTATGTTGGGAGAACGGGCCTTATTTAATTTTTTTCAGAATTTAAAGGGTAAAATGGTAATTTCACATAAATTTAGACCACCCTACTATGTAGGTTTAGGAAATCTATGAAAATGTGGAGAGAGAGAGGGGTCAGTTTTATCATATGACTGCTGAAATAATGAGACAGATCAAACAACCTGAATCACTACAACGAATTTAAAATTCGTGTGTTTCATATTTTCTTTATAGTGGTATATATATATATATATATATATATATATATATATATATATATATATATATATATATATATATATATGGATATTATAAATCCGAGTCGAAATAAATAAATAAATAAATATATATATGGATATATATGGATATATATAAATAAATATATGGATATATATATATATATGGATATTATAAATCCGGCTCGAAATAAATATATGCATATATCTATATATATATGGATATATATGGATATATATAAATAAATATATGGATATATATATGCATATATGGATATTATAAATCCGGCTCGAAATAAATATATGTATATATCTATATATATGGATATATATGGATATTATAAATCCGAGTCGAAAAATATATATATATATATATATATATATATATATATATATATATATATATATTATTTTAAAAAGAAATATGAGGGTCTGCCAATAACAATGAGTTCAAAAATAGACTATTAATATGGGCCATCGGATTTGACCCGTTGAATTTGGAACTGCAAATAGTGAATTAGGTTTGCAAATAGAAAAAACTCAAAAAACTGCAACCTTCTCTCTCCTCAAACCCGATCACCCAAATCGCCCCCCCCCCCCTCTTTCACGGTCTCCTCCACCACCGGCGGCGGAGCCGCCGACGGCCTGACCGGAGACCGCCAGGAGGTTCGCCGGAAGCAGGCGAACCTGCTGGCGGTAATCCGGCGGCGCTCCGGCGGGGCCACCGCCGGCGGTGGCCCTGACCGTGTGGCCCAGATCTGGGCCTCACGGACAGGGCCACCGCCGGCGGTGGCCCCGCCATAGAGCCGCCGGATTACCGCCGGCAGTTTCGCCTGCTCCCGGCGAACCTGCTGGCGGTCTCCGGAAAGGCCGCCGGCGGCTCCGGCGGAGCCGCCGGTGGAGGAGACCGTGAAAGGGGGGGGGGGGGGGGCGATTTTTTCTTAATTATAAAAATTTAAATATAAAATATATTTTAAATGTAAATTAAAATATATTAAAATTTAAATAGTAAAATTTAAATTATAAAATAGGTGTCACATCGGCCCGGGGAGCGGGCGGAGCCCGCCGGGGGGTGGGGGCGGCGGGATACTGTGCCGCGTGGCCATCAGGCCGGAGGCCCGAGTGCCCGACACGGGGCTCCGCCCTTACTGCCAATCGCGACAGTACCCGGCCCGCCCCTACGACTCCGCGCGACTGTACTCAGCCCGTCACTCTGAGCTCGAGCAACCGTACCCGCCCCTCCCCTACGGCCCCGCGCGACTATATCTGGCCCATCACAACGACCTCGCGCAACTGTACCACGCTACAGTATATTTATATGTAATAATGAATTACATTATACCTATATTTATATAATTTTTTTATATAAAAATACATAAAATATAACAATATAAGTATAAAGTATTTGAATTGTTATCATAATTGTTTTCTTAACTCATTGGATTGAGTTGTTCCTCCTAATCTTGAGGTCCTGGGATCGAAACCGATTAGTGGTGTTTAAATTAAAATATAATTTTAATAACTAGCCACCTGATTTTTTAAGAGTTATAGGGGCAAAATCGTAAATTCACATACGTTTATGACACTCTAGTAGTATGTTTAGGAGACCTACTAAAATGTGAAGAGATGAAATGATTTTATTGTGCTTGATCAGACGGTTGTTGAATTATGAAGTCATGATCTGACGGCTTGTGGAATTTTGAACTCATGATATTCGCAGACCATAGTATTTCTTTATATATGATATATATATATATATGTGAAATATATAAGTTCAAGATTTTTTAAGTCTAAAAATTTTGAGTTGGTTCTCTCATAATACATGTCGAAATTAGACAAATAATATGTCCATTTTGTAGCCAAAAACAATATCTACCACTTTCATGTGGATCATTTTTCCAAAATTTGCACGGTTTAGTGGAATCTGCCCCGAAAGATTGCTTGCTCGAATTTTGATATTTATTATTATTATATTATTTCGAGCCAACAACATTTCAGGCGAAATTCCTGCCAAGCCGTGCAAATTTTGAAAGAATGCTCAACATGAAAGTTTTAGATCTCGTTCTTGGCTACAAAATACATATATTATTTGTCTAATTCCGACATATATTGTGAGAGAACAAACTCAACCTTTATTAGGTTTAAAAAAACTTAAGCTTATATATGTTATTATATATATACATATAATTTGAAGTTGACTGTTTCCTATTTTACGAATTACAAGTTCACAACTTTTAATCAATCTATTCTTCAAAGCTTATTTTTTAAAAAAAATAAGTGACCGCGTTTAAATATCTGTTTGAGACTTTGAGTGTAAGATACAAAACTTTCGTTGTCATGAAAAAGCATTTGAAAGCAAATTATATATATATATATATATATATATATATATATATATATATATATATATATATATATATATATATATATATATATATATATATATATATATATATATATATATATATATATATATTAGAATGTGGAATAACATAAAAAAAGTTATAAGAATTAAGAACCGATCAGGATGAATTATTAAATAATCAGTAATGCGACCTCTGCAGCATCTAAGGTCAAATAGAGAGTTCATGAAGACGACACACTATGATGAACAACAAAACAAACCTGTAGCCTTCATCTACGCATCCAATGCAAATTTAAATCTTTTAAAAAAACACTCAAAAGAAATTCTCACTTTTGATTTGCGTCCGGGCGAAAAATTCGCCCCTGGGCAAAACAAATGCATCCGGACGAAAAAACACGCCTGGACGAAAAAAACACCCCCGAGCAAAAAAACCTACTTAGGGTTTTAAGAGATAAACGCTTATGAGAAGACATAAGCTGGACCTGAATACTTTATAAAAAACCAACTTATCATCAATTTTAAAATAAGTGATTTTCTAATAGCTGCACAAACAAACAACAGTAAATCTACATTTGTGTTTTGAATAGAGATTATTCATCAGCATAAACTGTCTCAAACATGGCCTTCATCTACCCTTCCACACATTCACATCAGTGCCAGAATGAAATGCAAATTTAAATTAAAAAAAAAAAAAAACTACTCTGAGAAATTCTGGCATTTCATTTGGGTCTGGGGATCAAATTAAAAACCTCTTCATTCTGACAGCCAAATGAACCGAGTCTATTTGGGCGGCAAATCCACAAATGAAGAGAATTCCCATCCATCCAAACATTAGCAAAGAAACATAAATAGAGACAAACACTCCTACGCAATACCCCAAAAGGTAACAAGGTGTTTATTTTTTTTAAAAAAAAACTTTAATGATAGTTGTATATTAATTGCCAAATATTTTAGAAGAACTTATGCTTATCAATACCATATTTGAAATGGGAAAAATTTAGGGTTCCTATTCATTCACCCCACATAAACACTAACGCTCAGTTTGACATGGTGGTGATTGTGGTAAACGTAGTGGTTATAAATCGTCGTTCATAAACGCCCAATCTCACCTACGGAATTTTATCCACAATCATATTCAAAACTATTTTTTTCCTTGGTGACGATCATAACAGCTGGCATGCAAAATATATGTTCTATGACGGTGATGTTGAATTTTTTGGATCTTGGAATGAGCAGGAGTTATCTCAACTAAAGTTAGTCACAACCAGAAACACATGCAGTAACAAGAGTATTTATTGATAACAACAATCTTTCTTACAGGGCGAGACATGATTCGCCAAAACCACCACAGGGAAAGCAGAGACAACTACAAATACAATACAAGTCAAGCCGTGCGGACTGAACAAGTAACTGTCGGATCTACTGCTGCACTAAAGAGTCTGCACAGTCCGCCAGGTCGCCAGACCGCAAACCAAGCCGCGCGGATTGCCCGTTATTCCAATACTAAGCTCTAGCCGCCGATCTGCAAGCCGCCTGACCGCGAGGTCGCCTAGCTGCCAGACTGCACAAGTTGCAGATGTCGAACTGAACAGGCCTCCTAAAGCAGACGACTTATTGAACCCGGAAATAAGTTGCCAAAGAGAAAACTGTCTGGTCGCTGTCCGCGTCCTGCTGTTTACCGTCTGTTGCTTAAATGCAGAGTCTGCACTATCCCTCACCGCAGTCAGAACCAATTCCTGCCTTTCCAGCACTATCCACACAACCTGCACAGTACAAACAGGTCAATTCCATCAACTCGCGCAGATACCAGAAGTCATTCCGCAGCAACTAATCGCGGGCTCACTTACTATTCATTCGCCTTATTCCTGATGTGACATGGGTCCTATTTATAGGCACGATGAGGAGTATGGTCACCGCCCTATCTGATAGGATAACCGCCTCATCCCGCATCAAGAACAAGTGTACCTGCAAGCCGCGAATACACTCCCATTCCACCGCAACCTCAGCGACGCCGCGACCTCAGCGAGATAGCCAGACCGCATATACTTCACCAAGGCCGGACAACAAGCCAGTCCGCCTTGCTTCACCAAGGCCGGACAACAGGCCAGTCCGCCTTGTCGCCAAAGACCAAACCAGGACAGCAACAGCCAAACTCTACAGCAACGTTGTCCGCCTATCTGCAGACACAACACCAGTCCACTTACTCCGAGACCACAACCACGCCATCAAGGCAACTACCGGACACAGCGGTCACAGCTCCAGCCTGCACGTCTTACGGACGGAACTCCAGTCCGCATTCTCCAAGCTCGCAATCAAGGATCACGACACTGCTGCCGAGCTCGGCGGACTGAGAAGCAGTCCGTACTTAACTGCGCAATCTCCCCGGACTGAGCCAAACTTGGACTTGGTTCAGAAACAACCAAGTCCACCACCAGCCACAAGGGCCAGTCCGCACTTACTGGCGGACACTGGAACCAGTCCGCCTGCCTCGGCGAACTCCAGTGCTAAATTTTCTCAAAGTGGTCAGCAAGGTAGCCTAAAGCCAAATTAATATTTTCAGAACTACCCAGTTCACACTTTGATCATGCGGAACCTCAATGAGCAAATTTAACACCAACCACAAACGGAAGAACAAGCGGGTCTTATATTCATTCACACTTCTTTACAAGGCAAGATATACATAGTGAGACATGATTTCGCTAGTACACAAGATACAAACAGAAAAAATAAAACAAGCCAGACAGCCAGCACTGGAGACCGCCGAGACCGCCTGTGCCTAGTCCGCCAAGATCGCCCGAGCTGCAACTGCTACAAGCAGAATAACACACGGAGTCCGCCGAGACCGCGAGGTGAAGCAGACACACCGTTATTCGCTGCCTGCTGAAGAACAGAGGAACAGACCACCTACCCGCCTGAGACCGGCGGACAGGTTATTGGAACTTGATCATGCTGAAGCAAAAAAAACTGACAAGCCGCCGAAGCGACCAGCTGAGACCGCAGAGACCGCACACTTCAATACCCAACTCCTGGCTCCTTGAAGGTAGTCGCACGACCTACACACAGCACACCGTTAGCACTACTCAACCCGCGCGGACAGAAAACCGCAGACCGCAACACTTGCCCAAGCCCAACTTACTGTTCACTCCATTACTGTAGACCTGCCGGGGGGGTTCTATTTATAGGCGAGGTGAGGAGTGTGGTCACCACTATAGTGAATAGAATCACCGCCCCAGCCCACGCACTAACACAACCCAGTCCGCCAAGTCCGCACGGACTTGACCATACCTCCAGGAGCCAGAACAAAAAAGGTCAGTCCGCCTCTATGCGGACTCACATGCTACCGACCAGCCTATCACTAGCACAAAGCCAGTCCGCCCAAGGCAAACAGAGCTAGACCGCCACCCAATACAGCACGCGGACACCCCCCACAACATAAGCTGCAACAGCCCGCAATATCATATCACGCGGACTCAGGAGACAATCCGCAGAGCTCGACAAACAACGCCACCCTGCCGAGTCCACGACCAACAGGCAGTACGCCCGGTCAACAGCGGACTCTTCGGCCACTGCGGACACAGAGAACTTGTCATAGCAAATGACCAAGTCCAGCAGCCCACCAAGCACTGACGCGAGCATGGCGGACACAAAAGCTCCAGACCGCCAACCATCAGGACAGTCCGCCCCAGGATGGGTAACATCCACTTCATGGATAGCTCGGCAAGAAGCAAGGCACTGTCCACACAGATGCGGACTCTGTGGATGCCAAAGCACGGAAAAGAGCAGAGTCCGCAAGCTCTACCCGAACAACTCTCCACAAAGGTCACCTACCGGACTCCAACACCAGTCCGCGCAGACCTCCACAGCAGAACATCGCTGCACCACCTGAGCTCGGCAAGGGCCACAGCGGACACCGCGGACTCGTCAGTCCGCAAGCCTCCCGCGAATAAGGCACATAACCCGTTGGTTAGCAAAAGCTTGCAACACACAAGGCCGCTGAACAGAGCACAACCTACAGCCCGCAAACCTCTGTCCGCTCAGGCCGCTCAAGCCGCTTCTTAATCAGCCAAGCCACCAAGACAGCCAACGCGCAGGCCGCAACCTGCAATCCGCCCAGGCCGCGAAACCAGTCCGCATAGGCCGCCCGGCTTATCCATCACCCACTTCCACTTCACAAATTTCAACATCCAGCACTTGTCCGCACTAACTGGCGATCTCCGCAACTACCACTTGCCGCTCCACCAGAGCTAGACCAAGGCTTCTGCCAAGTCAGTCTGCCGAGCTCTAGTCCAGTCCGCTTCTTGCCAGACTCCGCGGATAGATTCGCTATCCGTCTGGTTACCTTCTGGGATCCAACTACTTGCTAAGTATAAGCCGGCCTGACAGGCCGGCGCTTCTGTTCGCTTAGTCCGTGCGAACAGACCGCCCAAGACGCTAAAGAACAAACTATTTGTAACAGCTCTGCCGACCTGGCTGTCCGCCAATCCTGTCCGCGTAGTCCGCGCGGACAGGTCTCCCAAGTCCAATCACCCACTTTCACTTCTCCATTTTCAACAGGTGAAGTTTTTGTCCATACTCACCAGAGCAAAAAAACACTATGCCGAAAGAAAAAAAACACTGTGAAACGAACCGTGGCTTCCTCCACAAATAAATACTTGTTTTGTTGTTGGGGCCCACCTCCTTCATTTCTAAATTTGGAGTTCCTGCACCGTTCCGCGCCCCACCGATGGTTTCTCCGCCTCTCCCCCTCTTCCTCTGTCAGAAATATCGGCGTTTTTTTCCTGGAATCATTTCACTGCGCGCGCCCCTGGTCGGAACAAAGAAGGTAACTTCAAATCTTCAAATCATTTCCCTGTGCGAGCCTCCCCTGGTCGTAACGAACTAGGTATATTTTTTTGTCTTTTTGGTTAAACATAATTTGGAATTTGTTAGGGTTTATAGTTTTTCTTGTTTTCTGGTTTGCTTAGTTAGTTCTTGCAGTTGCTTCTGTTTTAGTCTTATGATACTTGCAGTTGTTTTTTGTTCAGTGTTTGTTGTCGTCGTATTTTTAGTCGTAATTGCAGTTGTATTTAGTAAAGCCTTCTGATTTTACAGGTGCAGCATGCCCGAGAGTAACTACTTAAGTTATAGATGTGCATCTAACATATTCACAACAAATGTTACACCCCTCTTGAATACATTGTCTGAAAAATCCATTGGAGCACTAAGGGATGCCTAGATCCTTTCCTTATTTCGAATGCCAAGTATTCCACAAAACATACCAATGATATATATTCTTCTAAGGTTATACAACATGGATAAGGAAGCCTTTCAGCTGGGACATTACCTTCTCAAGATGTCTATCAATGAAGTGACACTTATTTTGGGTCTCCCTAATGCGGGTCTTCACTTTACGTTTTCAAGATCACTCATTGTGGACATAACCCACATGAGTTTAATTGAAGAAATTCATAGAACTACTAATGTGGAGTGATCTCCCACAGTGGAGGGTAGAAGATTAACTTTGTTGGTTAAATATTCATTAGCTTTGTTTTTTTTTCGTTGAAAAGTTTGAAAGTCTCTGTTTGTATTACTAAGATAACATGTTTTTCTGACTTTGTGAAATACAACTGGGCTCTTGCCATCCATGAGTTACTTCACGTACAATTTGATCATTTAAGCCATGTAAGTGCTATTCGAAGTGCTGGTAGTAACATCAGCACCTTGGAGGGTTGCGTCATAGTATTACTGGTATGAGATGTTCTAACCACCATTGTGTTCACTGTATTATGTTAATTCATATTGATGTAACCGTCTTTTATATTTGAAGGTATGGATGTACCGCCAGGTTAGTGGGGGGGGGGGGGGGGGGCACCATAACCGCCTCCTGGAGGCTATAAAAGGAGCACCAGGCCTGCTCATTTCTAACATTTTCGCTCCCAGAGTCTTGTTCTTCCTCAGACCAGAGCTCTGCTGAACTCCTCCCTCAGGTCATCTTCAAGCCGTCTACGAGCCGGAGGAACGTCCAAGTCCCCAAGTGCGTAGAGAAAGGAAGAAGACGACCATCATCAGCGCTCAAGCGCACCCACCACCAAGTTAGCATCTAGCACTCCCTCGACGCAGCCTGTTGCCCATTGCGAGTTAGAAATTCCCTCTCACCTACAAATTGTAACGAGAAGCGGTCTGTTGCTCTCGATTCTCCAAACATATTGTAACCGCAAACTGATACTAGACTTTGACCGGCACAGATTCGGTCACGTGGTTTTTTACTCAATTGATGAGTTTTTCCACGTTAAAACCTCTTGTGTCAACTCTCGATCTTCATTGACTCTTTGCGCGTTCGACTGTCCCAAGAGCTAAGACGGTCCAGTTTATTCCGATCCGACCGGGACGTTGAGTCAGTCTACAACAACAAGCATTACCCAACTTGTTTCCTAAATTATCACATGTATTCTTCGTTTTTTCATGTTGATGGTTATTGTTATTCTTTAATGGTTTGACATGAATGGCAAAGGAGGAAATATGCTCATTTGTTCTTGGAATTTCCTGTTAATGGTTAGGGTATTTTTTATTGATTTGACATGAAATATAAAGAAGAAAATCAGCCACTTTGTTCTCCGTTTTTCCATATTGATAGCTAAGGTTTAGGGTTACAATGATGAGTATGTGTTTATGGTAGAGGTTATTTGGATTACAATGAGGAGGGTGTGTCTATTTATTGCATTCATTTATGTTTGTATGAAAAAAAACTCAAACAAAGCACAATTTCGTTCGCAAACAATTTTTTTTTCAAAATTTCACTTGCATGAGCTCTCCAAACTTCATATCATACAAATAGTTTCTTAACAAAGTTCTCTTGTCCAGAAACAATACTTCTCATATCCCCAACTAACTTGGTGGAAGGTTATGGAGGAAACAATTGCGCGCGCAATCTGCGCATCCAATCCGCGGCCAATCGACGCACCAACCACCCACCCGCGGCCAGCCGCCGCCTCTCCTCATGGTCGTACGCGTGAGGCCGCAAGAGCCCGCGCCCGGCCTCCCGACTGGTCGCCGCCGCGCCTCACAGCCGCACATATGCGGCCGCGAGGCCCACGACCGCAAGACGCAGAGGGCCGGCCGCTATCGCGCCTCCAGACCGTCCGCGGTCGCGCCAGCCGCCTGCTTGCCAGCGGATGCGCCTCCCGGCTGCATGCCCGCGACCGCAAGACATTGATGGTCTCCTGTCCGTGCCCCGCGGCAGCGCACCTGCTGTCGTGAAGCTCGTGGCCGGCCTCCCAGCGGGCCTCCTGGCCGACCTCTAGGATGGCCTTGGCCACGGGCCCAACCTCCTGGTCGGTTGTGCCCGTATCTCGTGCCCGTAAGGTACAACCGGAGTCGCGACCTCCCCACCATAGCCGCATCTAGCGGCTGGAGTGGACTTTATCAGTTTTTTTAAGTACAAATATATTAATTACCAGGATCTTTGTTGGGAGTTTGCATAATTACCGGTTGAACCCCTTTATCTTTAGAAATTACATTTACCTCCCCCTTAAAATTTTCTAAATTTATAAAAATGCCCCTTCTACCATATTAAAAAAAATGTACTTTTGACTTCTCCTTTGGCAGAGATTAATAGTTGTTCACGAGTTCACTTTAGCTACACGCGATATATTTTAAATTTACCTGCTTTTGACTTCTCTTTGACAGAGATTAACAAGTGTTCAGGAGTTCACTTTGGGTACTCGCGTTATATTTTAAATTTACATGTTTTTGACTTCTCCTTTGACAGAGATTAGCAAGTGTTCGGGAGTTCACTTCATGTACTCACACTATATTTTAATTTACCAACTTTTGACTTCTCCTTTGTCAGAGATTAGAAGGTGTTCACAAGTTCACTTTAGGTACTCGCATTATATTTTAAATTTACCCGCTTTTGACTTCTCTTTGGCAGAAATTAGCAAGTATTCGGCAGTTCACTTTAGATACTGACATTATATTTTAAATTTACCTTATTTTGACTTCTCTTTGCCAGAAATTAGCGCCAAAGAAATGATTCACAATCGAGAGAAGTCAAAAGCCCTAGAATAGTAAGACCCCTTCCCTAATGCGCACAACTAGTTCACCCTCCAAACGCGTCTCTCTCTCTCCAGAAATTGTAATGAGGTGCGACCTGCATTCCTCGCATTCTCAAAAAAAGTTTTGTACAACACCAACAACTAGTTAAAGTTTGGTCAGCAAAGTCCCGGTCACGTGGTTCTTGCCAGCAGTCTCATTACTCTATGATTGATTGCACGCTCGACCTATCCCGATATAAGACGGTGCAATTTAGCCCGTTCTACAGAAGGCTCGAGTGAACCGCAACAATCAGAAACTCCATTTCTTCCTACCAACAGCTTTTCATAAGCAACAACCTAACCAAACAAAACCGTACTCTTGGATATTCAATCACGGCACTCGTTACGCCGCAAAGAACAAGCTAATGTGTTGGACATAAAATCTAATACTGAAGTATAGAAAACATTTAATCAAGTGAGCGCAGAACTATTTTGCGCCCAAGTATTCTAGCTTCATCACAATTTTGTATAGCCTCACTTAATTAGTTAATTTTTTTTTACCAAAATACAGAAGTAAATAGAACAAGCTAGTGTGTTCCACATAAAATCCAAGTGAGCTCAGAACTCTTTTGCTCCCAAGTTTTCTAACTGCTTCACTAATTTGTATTGGCTCGCTTTTTTTTTAATCGGTGGAAAATACAGAAGTAAATAGAATTTAATATTCGAAGTTATTTGGCACATTTACATTTTTTTTTATGTTTGCGTACATATTTGCTCACATCGTCCCACTATGTAAAATGATTCTTCACGGCCAAATAAGATATATTCGTAGAGCAACGGTCCAATTTTTGAAAAATACTTCTGGCACATATAGGGTTAATTGTTGGGACCTTTAATTCCTCGGAGTTTGCATAATTACATGTTACACTCCTCTATATTTTGAAATTACATTTACCACCCCCTCCTCTTTTAAGTTTCTCTCATTTACAAATTGCCTCTTTCCTTAGAAATATGAAAGTAAAAAAAATAAAATATCTCAAATTATATTAAGATATTCAATTTTATTCTTTGTAATGACTTGCATTGAAAGAGGTGATCTTTTTCTTTGAAAATCTAGATAGAAAGTGATAAATATGTCAAATTATTGTATAATATTTTAGTTTTATCATTTGTAATAACTCTATATTGAAAAAGATGTGTTACATTTTACAATGAATCTAGAATCATTATAACAAAATAAAATCAAAGTATCACAAAATAATTTGGTTGATTTTATCATTTTTCATTGATAATTCTAATAATAGTAGGAAAATTTAAAAGGAGAGGTAAATGTAATTTCTAAAGATAATGGGGTTCAACCTGTAATTATGCAAACTCCCAAGAAAGATTCTGGTAATTAATATATTTGTACTTAAAACTGATAAAGTCCACGAATGGCTCTACCCTAAACAAGTGGATGAAACACAGCTCTCTCCACAAATCCTTGCCCCATACATAAGACAAAGAATAACTAACCCAAATCCTGCAAATTTGGGTCAAGAACAGTGCAACTACTCATAACCTACACCTAAGGTCAACACCGCGGCGACATTTAAGAGGCGGGGTTTCTCGTGTCGTGCGAATGCCCGAAGAATTCAATGGAAATCCTCAAATCCCGATTGCGTGGAGATCATCCTGCAAATTTGTTCCACCGGATTTTTGCTGCGACAAATCAAAAATATATTTGAGATACAAGTACAAGTATATAAAACTTCAGAAAAATTCCAATCCAATCATTCTAGCAATAATTGTTTTATAAATTATTTTTATGATCAAGCTATGAGGCTATGATCTTATATTTTCAAAAACACAAATTTTCTTTTAAAATAGTATTACAAATTTAATGAAATTTTGTATTCTTATATCTACCATAGAATGTGTGATAATTTGCTCGTAAAAACGCCGGAGTTGACAATTTTTTCCAAGTCGGCTCGCCTCTGTTTGGAATGGTGGTGGCAGTGGGAAAATTTTGAATCCCATAGTCATCATTGTTTTTGGAGGTGTTTGTTTTCTTAATGAGGGGGAAAGTGTTTGTGTCAAAAAAAATGTTTGCAGAGCTTTTTGAAAAACAGTGAACTCTTCTCCCACTTTCAAAAAAGCCAAAATAAATTTTTCGTGTTTCCATGTTTCTCTTACATTAAATCTGCTGAAACCGAAACTCGGTCCCAAGAAGAGTTCGGAGTCAAAAGGGGTAGCCTGCGATTACTTATCCCGAGCTAAAACTCTTGGTCAAAGACTTTGAACTAAGGGACAGACCCTGAGCTGCAATGGAGAGGTCCCGCCACATACCCGGAAGATTTAAGAGAATTTTCCTCCCAAGCCAAGGCTGAGTTGGGTACCTTGGAGCTTTTATACCAACCAAATTAAACCAGGGGAGGAAGAAGTCAAGAAAAAAGATCCCCTCCAAATGTGCCCTTAAGGGTCTATTTATAGATTTTCTGACTTGGCCTGCAAATAGCGCAATCTCGCCTTTGGAAATGTTTTATGCAGCCCAAACGAGTCTGTCAACAATCAAACTCCGCTGTTTAGAGGGGTTATTGGCAGGTCAGCGGTGGCATTCTGGTAAATATATTGCTAAGCAAATTGCACTCGTTATCTCCACTTGCCCGGACCTGCGAGTGCCTCTGTTGGGGTTAGCACTCACTATCTATTGGAGGACATTGTGCGAGTGCGAGTATGGTGGACGCACTTGTTGCTCCCTCAACCTGATCTTGGGGCGGGTGCGGGCCTACGTGACCCACTCGTCCCCCTGTGCCCCCTTACCGCATTGGCCTACGCGAGTCAGGGAGGGGTCCTACCCCACTCGCTCGTCCGACTTGCCTTAACCCCAACTTTGATCTTGTTCTGAGGGACCTACTCGGTGAATACGGGATTGTACACAATCCCTGCTATTTGTGAGATTGTCCCAAACTCAGAAAGAAAAGTTCAACCACAGGAATTCAACGAGTGGCGGCTACTTCTAAGGGAATCGTTTGGTGCCCCCCCCCATGGAGTTATAAATACCCCCCACTCACGGAGGGCATCGGGAAAATATCTTTCCATCCTGTCCTTTCTCTCTTTTTTTCTCCAACCTCCTGACTTTGAGACGTCTCTTCTACAAGACGTTCGCGATTGCATGGCGGCCGTACGAGAAAACAGAATAAATCCGAGATTGCCCAGATAATGTCATGACTCTCGTGCAAGTTCGTACACTCACCATCGAAGCAAAAAGGGGTCAAGAAAGCCAAGACCGTCAAGGCGCCAGGCGAGTCCATTCCTCCGAACACGACACCCCCAGCTCCTCAACCCGGGCTCACGCTTTCCGACCACGCTCATGTTACATGGTTTCTGTCCTGCTTATTTCTCATAGGAATTCTCGTCCTTGATTGTTTTAATCACTTGCAGGAAAAGCTCGTTGACACGTCGGTTGCTGACGTGACCCAGATGGACACTAGCGCACCCTCTTGTAACGATGCGACCCTACAGGAAGGTCAGGCATCACTCACACAACCTCCCTGTGTTCCCTGGCGGCGAACTGTAAGCCACCTGCCTGTCTTGCTTTAGAGCTCATACCATGATTTTCGACCTGACTTGACTCTATCGCTTACGCTGCCATTAGGGCCACCTTTCCAGGGAAGACCTAGTTTATCTCGCCAACATTCTGACTCGTGTTCGTTAGAGCACTCGCTATCCCCCTTCAATATTCTCCAAAAAATGTTGAATACTTTTGTTTCCCTGACGTTTCAGATACTCACGTGGTTACGACGACTGATGAACCTTCTAACGAGGGGATACTCGCATCCCCCTTCTCCCGATGCGACTGAGGATTCCTAAGAGACCCAAGAGACCCTGTCGAAATGAAGAGGCGAATGACTGGTGTCCTCCGAAATTATGGGCTTATGTTCTGCGAGATGCAAGCGGAGAGGATAATCAACGAACAACAAGTGGCTGCACTCGAGTGTGAGTACAAAAGGCTCGCCGATGAGATAAGGCGTGGGGCGGGTAGCGAGCCGACTTCCCCAGGGGGTGCTTATTGGGCGATTTGAGGAGCACTTATATCTAGTGCACCTCGATCTAGGAGTTGTTCGTGATTATAATGATCCCCGCCGACCGCCTTTGGCAGGGTTGCGAGGCGGGGGGAGATGGAAGTGGAACAAATTTTAAGTCCCCTGACACTCACTGTCCCTTTACGCCTTTCCTTTCTCGCATTGTCCTTTCAAAATTTTTATTCCATATCTGGATTATCCCCGATCTCTGATAAGTATTCATTTAATATCCCGTCCTTGGGGGCGGTGCTGTAACAAAACCTTTTGATTGTCGTTTCTCCTTGACTAATGATTGGATGCATGTGTTCGACTCGCATGTATGAGGGGCGCCTAGCCTTGGCCCTGTCCCTATTTTTGAATGTCAAAGCTGACTAATTGGAGAGTGGGGGGGGGGGGGGGGTTACAAGTGGTCAACCAGGATGGCGTAAGAGAGGTGTTGCGCGGTGAATATCCACAACCCCTCAAGGTCGCGAGAATGATATCTGCACACCCCTTGCTTACCCCCCAGTTTCTCCATCTCTTATTCTGTAAATACCTCCTCACTCTCCTTTACTCTTTCACCAGACGTATTTATTACTTCGGTGATTTGAAACTCAACCCCTTCTTTTTATCTCCTGCTCGACTCGCTAAAATGGGCAAGAAGAAGGTTGATGATGACGGCAAGTCCAAGTGTACGATGCGATTTATAGACCGCTATTTCTTTAACAGGAGACTGTCAGAGGAGTACTTAAGCTTCGTGGCCGACTATGTCCCACCGGCCTTCGAGTCGCGCCGTCCTAAGAAAGACGAGGCTCTTAACACATTTTACGAGAACGAGCTCGCCTTCCCCATCACACACTTTAAAACCGGACTTCGCCTCCTTCTGTGTCCAGAAGTGCGACAAGTCCTCAAATACTTCGGTGCAGTGCCCGCTCAACTAAACCTGAACGCAATCTCCATGCTAATAACATTCGCCTGCTATATACACAAGGAGCGGATTGAGTTCAGCCTTACCATTTTAGCAAGCTGTTCATCTATCGAGAAACCAGCGACGGTGTCGCCTTTTTCACTGGCGCGCATTTCAAGGTTTGCGAGACGGCTAACAAGAATCATCAACGGGCCACGAAGTTCGTCTTCATCTTGGGGAACCTCGGTAATATTCCCTACTTGCCAAAGCAACAGTCTGAGGCTACTTATTGCGCCCCGGCGGTGGCAAGTCGTGATGCCGACCTCCACGTCTTCTTTCTCCAAAAGGATTTTGAGGTCCTCTTCCTGAAGAAGGACCTCGACTCGCTTCCCTCAGTGCTATCTTGGGAAGGTATGCTCACTTCTCCTCCTCTTTTGGCTTTGATTTATTTTTCTGATTTCTCAAATCTAACTAACTATCCTTTCAAAGGAGAATGATGGGTCCCGGTGAGCCAACCCTATGCGAGTGCCACCAAAGTTGATATCACGCTTGCTCGCACAATGACCGTTGCTGAGGTGGAGTGGAAAGAGCTTACACCCACTATGCGTTGATATCACGCTTGCTCGCACAAAGACCGTTGCTGAGGTGGAGAGGAAAGAGCTTACACCCTCTATGTCGAGTGTTAAGAAGCGACCTGACGCCCTTCACATTGATCCAACCTCTTCCCCTTCGGCCCCAAAAAAGCTCAAGAAGACAACAGCCCAAAAGAATAAGGGTAAGGAGAAAGTTCTGTCGGGGGAGGAGTGGACCTTGCACGTTTCCCCCGCCTCACCTGCCGAGTCGAGGCCAGAAACTTCCAGGAAAGGTAAGATGCCCAAGCAGCATGGCCACTTTGGCTTAGACTCTCGGGCCAAGGACAGTGTCGCGAGCCCTTGGTCATATGGGATGAGAAGGCGAATCAGATCTCAGTCTTCTCAGTTCTTCTCTCTTAGTCTGAGTGAGATCCTCCCAGCAGCCATGCATTCGCTCTCGGTTTTGGACTCTATGACCGAGAGGACACGAAGGCTTACAATGACATGACCCATCATCAAATCGCACAAGAGAGCGTGTGCGCCAGTCTGCGCTCTTTGAAGCTCACGCATTTGTGTGTGCGTCGGTGCTTTACCCTCGTGCGTGATGCTGCCAAAGCTAAAGATCTCTCGGAGAGTAAAGCCAAGGACCTGGAGTAGAGGCTAGCAACTGCCGAGAATCTCATCGCAAAGAGCAGTGAAGGGGTGGTAAGTGTCACTTATCCCGAATCGTTTTCTCCTCAGATTTTCTTTTTCTTTACCTGACATCTGTCGATGGACCCTTTGTAGGATGCCGAGACTGTTGATCGCATGCGCTCGCGCATAGCGATCTTAGAGGAAGATAGAAGGACGCTCACTACCCAAGTGGATTCCTTACCAGTGTCCTTCCTCCCTGCCCCGGCGAGTCGTCCAAAGGAGAGGGTTGGCCGAAGTTGTTCTCCGAGCGAGAGGTTGACGAGATGTGCAGGAACACCGCTATCAAAGCTGTCGAGCAGCTACTGAAGATGATGAAGCATCTCGGCGTGGTGAAGGACTGCAAGTCGATCACCGTCAAAGAGATTGTTCCTGAGATGTACTTGCCTCTCGGCTTCCCTGACGGCATAGACCCCTATCTCGACGATGAAGCTGCAGATGCCTCTGAACCGGACAAAGATTATACTAGGAATGTTTTCTTATTTTGACACCATTTTGTAACTTACTACTTTTCTTTTTGTGAACTCGCCCGCGAGGTGACGTCTTGTAATATTTTGACACTTAGTGAAGATATTTGTTTTTCGCCTTGATTTTTCTCTCTGACTCCTGCATTCGTGTTATGGATGTTCACCACTTGGCCCATCTTGAGCTCGCTCACTCTCGTTATTTAAAGATAGGTCATCTTTCTAAAGCTTACATCCTTTGCGCGCTGATAATTCTGAGAACCCCAGCACTCGCCCTCTTAGGAGTTAGGCTCCAGTGAGAGGCAAAATTCTACTCTCCATTTATCTTGTTAGAATTCGAGGATGGGCCTTGGCGAGTGCTCGTTTGGCGAGATCCAGCGTGGAACACCCTAACTCGCCAACTCTTTCTTTCCCACCCCTTTACGTTGTGCCTTGGCATTCATGATATAACCTACCTCTGAGTGACTTCCAGCCCTGTCAGCTAGTTGGAGCCTGGTCAGCGGGATCTTCTAGAGACTAACATTTTAATCTACCATTGAGTGACTTCCGTCCCTAACAGCTAGTGGGAGCCTGGTCATCGGTATCTTCTCAGGGCTAACATCTCAATCTACTATCGAGTGACTTCATGCCCTGCCAGCTAGTGGGAGCCTGGCCAGCAGGATCTTCTCGGGGCTAACATATCAATCTACTACTGAGTGACATCCATTCCTGCCAACTAGTAGGAACCTGGTCAGCGAGATCTTCTCGGGGCCAACATTTCAAGCTACCACCAAGTGACTTTCGGCCCTACCAACTAGTGGGAGCCTGGTCAGCGAGATCTTCTTGGGGCTAGCATTTCCATCTACCACCGTGTGACTTCCGGCCCTGCCAGCTAGTGGGAACCTAGTCAGCGGGATCTTCTCGTAGATAACATTTCAATCTACCACTGAGTGACTTCTAGCACTGCCAGCTAGTGGGAGCCTGGTCAGCGGGATCTTCTTGGGGCTACCATTTCAATCTACTACTGAGTGACTTCCGACCTTGCCAACTAGTGGAAGCCTGGTCAATGGGATCTTCTCAAGGCTAGCATTTCAATCTACCACCGAGTGACTTCCGCCTCAGCCAGCTAGTAGGAGCTTGGTCAGCGGGATATTCTCAAGGCCGACAATTCAATCTACCACTGAGTGACTTACGACCCTGCAAGTTAGTGGGAGTTTAGTCGGCGGTATCTTCTCGGAGCTACCATTTCAATCTACCACCGAGTGACTTCCGGCCTTGTCAGCTAGTGGGAGCCTTGTCAGTGTGATCTTCTCGGGGCTAACATTTCAATCTAGCACTGAGTGACTTTCCTCCCTGCCAGTTAATGAGAGACTTAGTCAGCGAGATCTTCTCAGGGCTACCATTTTAATCTACCACTGAGTGACTTCCTGCCCTGCCAGCTAATGAGAGCCTGGTTAGCGGGATTTTCTCGGGGCTAACATCTCAATCTACTACCAAGTGACTTTCGACCCTGCCAACTAGTGGTAGCCTGGTCAACAGGATCTTCTTGGGGCCAACATTTCAATCTACCTCTGAGTGACTTTCGATCCTACTAGCTAGTGAGAGCCTGATTAGTGGGATCTTCTCGGGGCCAACATTTCAATCGCACTTTATAAAACCATAATAATAATAAGTCACTTTGACTAAGAGGCAATAACGGGAAAAAATATATTTTTCTTTCATTACAAATGTCTAAGGGAAAAATGTTTTAGATCATCCTCACTCCAAGTGCGACTTAGAGATACACCTTTCACATTCTAGAGGCGATACCCTCCAGAGTTTAGCGCCTCCTCAACTATGTAGGGGCCCTCCCAATTAGGATGGAGTTTCCCTACAGTTGTTGACCTCCCATCTGCGTCTACTTTTTTCAGGACTGGATCTTCTTTCTCGAACTTCTTGACCCTGTTATATTTGTCGAAGTACTTTTCCATCCGCCGTTTGTCTTCCTCTTGTTGAACAACGGCCAAGTCATGAAGCTCCTCCACCAGGTCCAACGAGAGTTGTATCTCACGTTCATTCTCTTTTCTCCATTCTTCGTCTCCCTCGCCGGCTGCCACCACCCACGGTGATTTGACCTTGAACTCAACCAGGAGCACTGCCTCACAGCCGAGGGAGTGCTTGAAAGGGGTCTCCCCAGTTGCTGTGTTGGGAGTAGTTCTTAAAACCCATAGTACCGAGGGAAGCCGTTCTACCTAATTTTTCTTTAGGTTCTCTACCTTCTTTTTCAATAAGTTTACGATAATTTTGTTTGCAACCTCCACCTGCTTATTGCTCCTAGGGTGTTGGACAGACGCAAATCTGATGTCTATTCCCAGCTAGCTACGGAAACCGACGAACTCCTCACTGACAAATTGTGACCTGTTATCTGTGACTATGGCTTGAGAGAGACCGTGTCGGCAGATTTTTCTACCCCACACAAAATTACGGATTACATGAGAGGTCACCTTAGCTAGAGCCTCGACTTCCAACCACTTTGAGAAGTAATTGATCATGATTAAGAGGAACCTCCTTTTCCCACGGGCATGGGGAAAGGGTCCTACCAAGTCCATTCCCCAAATCACGAAGGGCCACAGTGTCATGATACTCCCAAGTATTTTAGCTAACAGGAGCTGGAGGGGGAAAACAGTTGGCACTTTGGACATCTTCTTGTGAACTTTGTTGCATCTTTTCTCAGGGTCGGCCAAAAATACCCTTGTCGGACTACCCTTGACACCTAGGTCCTGCTTCCCGAGTGACTGTCACACTCGCCATAATGAATTTCCTCCAATATCTTTGGAACTTCCTCTTTGACCACGCACTGTGCTAGGAGCCCTGAAAAGGTCTTCCAGTGAAATCCTCCTTCACGCAGCAGATAGTATGCCGACTTGTGTCTAAAACATTTTTTGTTTGGGACCACTTCCGAAAATTTACCTGCGGTTAAGAAAGTCACAAATGGATCCACCCACAAGGGGTGTTGGTCTATCTTCATCAACTCTCCCTCTTTGATAGATGGGTGGAATAAATCTATTAAATTACCCCCTGTCTGAGGCCCATACTCGGCTAACCGATTAGCAGGGATGCTTTCCTCCCGTGGTACCTATCAAATAGAGAAGGCTATAAACGCCCAGATGATCCACCTCACCTTAGCCAGATACTTTACGAGGATTGGTTTGCTCACCTTAAACTCTGCCCGGATCTGTGGCATCACCACCATTGAGTAGGTAAGTACTTCTACATATTAGATTCCCAGTTACCTAACCACATGTAAGCCTGTGATCATAGCCTCGTACTCCGCCTGATTGTTAGTGATAGGAAAATGCATCGCCACGACCCGCTCTATCCTCATTCCTTGGGGCACTTTAATACCACCCCAACTCCTAGGGAGTGCTTCCCTAAAGCTCCATCTACCAACAGCCTCCAAGCGACGGGACATGAACACTCTTCGACCTCTACCTCAACCACATGGTCGGCCAATAAATATGTAACCGCTTGAGCCTTAATTGAAAGCCGAGGGACGAAGGAGATGTCAAACTCTCTTAGCTCCACAAACCATTTGGTGAGTCTCTCTAAATGTTCTACCCCTCGAAGATCTGATGAAGAGGGTGGTTTGTCACCACTCGAATCGAATGTGCTTGAAAGTAGGGTCTGAGCTTCCTGGCCGAGATGACCAATGCAAACGCCAACTTCTCCAGGATTGGGTACCAAAGTTCTATCTTCTTTAGGACCCTGCTCACATAATAGATGGGTAGCTGCTTCTTACCCTCCTCCCAGACTAGTACGACACTTACGGCTTTTGTCCCAACTTCGAGGTATAAAGTAAGATCATCCCTTTCTTTGGGCCCTTGGAGAAGTGGAGCCTTGGTGAGTTGATTCTTCAAGGCTTGGAAAGCCTCCCCGCAATCCTCCGTCCAATTGAACTTTTGATTGCCTCGCAGTATTTTGAAGAAAGGTGGGCATTTCTCTACTGCACCCAGGAGAGGAATCTGCTCAGCCCTACAAGATTTCTCGTCAAGCACTTGACTTCTTTGGTGCTTCGTGATGACTCCAACTCCATTATGGTATTTACCTTATCAGGGTTGGGTTCCACCTCCTGCTGGTGTGAGGAGATGACCAAGGAAATTTCCTCTACTGGCCCTAAAGACACACTTTAAGGGGTTCAACTGCATCTTGAACTTCCATAGGGTGGCGAATGTTTCCTCCAAGTCCCGAAGATGGGAGCTTGCATCCTTGCTCTTTACCATGAGGTCATCCACATACATCTCCAGGTTTCTCCCCCTCTGCTCCCAAAAAACTCGGTCCATCATCCTTTGATATGTGGCTCCTATATTCTTCAGCCTGAAGGGCATCATTTTATAACAGTAGCATCCCTCCCTCGTGATGAAGGAGAAATCCTTGATATCGGGTGGGTGCATCCTAATTTGATGATAACCAGAAAAACATCAAAATAACTCATCTGCCTGGATACTGAATCTCTGATACAAAAACTGCTTTGAGGAGCTTCTCTAGCTCCTCTCGGATGGCTATTCCAGCTTGGTGGTGACGGTCCTCCTCTTCTGGCAAATGGGGCGTGTTTTTGGGTCGTGTTAGAAAGTAGAGACAAGAAGCGAAAAGACTAGAACAAGAGAATAAACTTTTGAATAATTGAAATTTTATTATCCAAAAAAGATATCATTTACAAAGGTATGGCCTCCCTTATATAGAATGGAGGAGATAAGAAAGAGAGTATACAAACAATGTGGGACTAAACATTTACAGGCTGAGCGGCTAGAATAATGGAGACCGATCAGGCCGCGCGGTTAGACAGATGGGATAACCGCTCGGCAACTCCAGCAGGATAGAACAAGCCGTAGAGTGAGACCGCCAGACCGCCCGGTCTACAAACCGCTGGATCAGACCGCTAAGCCGCTCGGTCTACAAACCGATGGATCAGACCGCTAAGCCGCCCGGTCTAATACTTCAACACTCCCCCTCAAGCTGGAGCATAGATATCAATCATGCCCAGCTTGTCACAAATGCGGAAGAAGGAAGTAGAAATCGGCTTGGTGAAGATATCTGCCAACTCCTTGTCAGAGGTGACAAAAGGAGTACAAATCTGTTTCTTCAAAATCTCCTCCCGAATGAAGTGACAGTCAACCTCTATATGCTTCGTTCTCTCATGGAAGACCGGATTTCTGGATATGTGTATAGCGGCCTTGTTGTCACAGAACATAGGGAGAGGACAATCATATACCTCGCCCAGGTCAAGCATGAGAGCCCGCAACCACTTTAACTCACACGTAGTTGACGCCATACTCCGGTATTCTGCTTCGGCACTGGATCTGGAAACAACAGACTGTTTCTTGCTTTTCCAACTCACGAGATTACCTCCAACAAAGGTACAGAAACCTGACGTGGATTTACGATCGCCTTTGTCATCCGCATAACTTGAGTCTGAGTAGGCCTCAACTCTCAGATGGCCATTCTTCTGGAAGAGTAACCCTCTGCCCGGTGCTGCTTTGATATACTCTAAAATCTTCAGGGCGGACTGAAGATGACACTCCCTGGGAGCTTGCATAAACTGACTGACCTTTCCTACAGCGTAGGCGATGTCGGGTCTAGTCACCGTGAGATAGATGAGTTTGCCTACCAAACGTCTGTACCGTGTGACATCAGATAGAGGAGGCGATTCATCCGTCCACGTTTTGTCTTCTCCAACAGCCATGGGAAGATGAGCTGGTTTGGCACCTGTCAAGCCTGCTTCTCGAAGAAGATCAAGGGCATACTTCCGTTGAGAGAGGACCAAGGAGTCAGGTTTCCGCGAGATTTCTATCCCCAAAAAGTATTTTGGGGGGCCCATATCCTTCGTGACCAAGTGCTGACGGAGGTGCTTCTTCGTCAAGTCCACCCCATCTCGGTCATCACCAGTAAGGAGAATATCATCCACATATACGGCCAAAACCACCAGTCCCGAGGCCGTTTTGCGAATGAATAAGGAGTGATCGGCCGAACTCCTTTGAAAACCGATGGTTGCCACAATACCACTAAACTTTTCGAACCATGCCCTAGGGCTCTGCTTGAGGCCATAAATGGCCTTCTTCAAATGACAGACACGTGTCTCCCCCTGAGCAACATACCCAGGAGGTTGCTCCATATAAACGTCCTCCTGAAGATCGCCATAAAGAAAGGCATTCTTCACATCCAGCTGAGAAATAGCCCAAGCCCGGTTAACAGCCACAGAAAAGAGAACCCGGATGGTGCTGAGGCGAGCAACTGGAGAGAAGGTATCGAAGTAATCAACGCCATAAGTCTGAGTGAAGCCCTTGGCCACCAGCCGGGCTTTGTAGCGATCCACAGTGCCGTCGGGGCGAAACTTCACAACAAAGACCCAGCGACAGCCAACCACATCAGTGCCCACGGGAGGAGGAACCAGGGTCCAGGTACCCCGTTCAGTAAGAGTAGCCATCTCCTCATCCATGGCAGACTTCCAATGAGGGAGAGAGAGAGCCTCCTGGTAGGTACGGGGAGTAGAAGTGGCAGAGATAGCCAAGGCAAAACACCTGCGAGAAGGAGAAAGCTGATCATAAGAAACAACAGCCGTGAGCGGGTGTTGAGTACACGCCCGCACCCCTTTGCGAAGGGCAATGGGAACATCCAGATCATCGGGAGCGGCGACGACGGGAGCGTCAGCGACCGGAGCGTCCGTGGCGGAGAAGGCTGGCCCGGGACTAGAGAGAGACGGCAGCGGAGAGGAGGGTGGAGGGGTAGGTGGGGAGACGGACTGGGAAGGAGTGGGTGGAGGAGGAGACGAAGGTGGGAAAACGGGGAGAGGTGTGGAATGAACGGAGATATCAGAAGGAAGAGAAGGAAGAGAAGAGGAAGGAGAGAAATAGGAAGCATTTTCAAAAAAGGTCACATCTGCGGAGACAAACTGCTTGCGAAGAAGGGGGTCAAAGCAGCAATAGTCTTTTTGAGTGGTAGAGTACCCCAAAAAGACACACTTAGTGGAACGGTGGGAAAGCTTGTCGCGGGTAGCGGAGGGAGCGTGAACAAAGGCCGTACAGCCAAAGACACGGAGAGGAAGAGGAAAAGGTTCCTGGTGGGGGTAGAGAAGGGAGAAGGGAGTCCGGCCGTGGAGGACCGTGGAGGGAATGCGATTGATGAGATAGCAAGCGAGGAGCACAGCGTAGCCCCAATAGGAGCGAGGGACGTGCATCTGCGTCATGAGAGTACGCGCAACATCAAGCAGGTGACGGTTTTTACGCTCCGCCACCCCATTCTGTTGGGAGGTGTAAACACAAGTCGTTTGATGAATGAGGCCGTGTTGGTGAAAGAACGCGGAGAACTCATGAGACAGATATTCCTTGGCATTATCAGAACGTAAGACTTTAATCGAAATAGCAAACTGAGTCTTAATCATAAAGTAAAAAGATTGCCAAACAGAGAATAGTTCAGAGCGATCCTTTAAGAGATACACCCAGGTACAGCGAGTAAAATCATCGATAAAAGTTACAAAATAGGAACTGCCCCGACCAACAGTGAGGGTAGGAGCAGGACCCCATACATCAGAATGAACAATATCAAAAATGCGAGAGGAGCCACGGCCTTGCTTCGGTGGGAAGGAGGAGCGATGATGTTTGCCAAGCTGACACGCATCACAGTTGAGCGGAGAACTGGTGGGAGGTAAGTGGGGCAGAAGCTGACGAATAAGCCGGGGAGGAGGATGTCCAAGACGAAGATGCCACTGAAGGAGATCAGCAGAGGAGGAGTAGGCAGAAAGAGCAGAAACATCGTCGAGGAAGTAGAGGCCGCCGCTCTCAGTCCCAGTAGCAATCGTCCGCTGGGTCCTCGGGTCCTGAAAAGAACAAGTAGTGGGAGTGAATAAAACGGAGCACTGAAGTTGCCGGCATAAAGTGGTAACTGATAACAAATTGCACGGGAACTTCGGGACATAGAGGGTATCCTCCAAGCAAAGCGATGGAGTGAGTTGAACCATGCCCGTCCCATGAACCGGAGACGGGGAACCATCCGCCACACGAACTGGGGGTAAGCGGTCATGGGTCTCCAGACGGGAGAAGCAATGAGGGTTGCCCGTCATATGATTGGTGGCACCGGAGTCAATCAGCCATTTACCTTGGGTAACGACGTGGGCACTACCTGACGTCGTGGCCACAGAGGCAGACGGCCGAGAAGAGGCGGAGGCCGAAGGAGCATCACCGGAAGGGCGAAGATGAGGATGTTTCTGCCAGCAGCGATCAACAGTATGGCCAGTACGACCACAGTGAGAGCAGAAGAACCGGGAGGAACCCCGTCCGCCGGAGGAGCCACGGCCACTCGGGCCCCCCCGCTGAGCCTGGTGTGCAAAGGAGTCCTGCGAAGGGGGGGAGGCCAGCAGAGGCCGCTGGAGGAGAGAAGTAACGGCGGCAATGCGGGCCGCAGTGGCATCCAAAGTAGGAGATTCCGCCTCACCCAAGATCTGCTGGCGGATCATATCATAAGAGTCCGGAAGACGAAGAAGGTAACAAACAACCAGGAGTTCCTGGAAGTGTTTGTGCTGGTCGGCCAAGTCCGCAGAGAAGGGGCGATTCTGGAGGATTTCAGCCCCAAGAGCCTGGACCTGCTGATAAGCCGCAGCGGGGGACATGGAAGGGCGGGCGAAGAGGTCCGCATAGAGAGTATAAATGCGGGACGTCTGGCCCCCCTTAGAATAGAGAGCAGCGAGGTGAAGCCATGCGGCCTTGACCGTCTCATCATGGCGAATGACGGGAAGGCACTCATCAGAAAGGCTGTTGGCCAGCCAGGTGCGAACAAGAGCATCACTCGCATCCCAGTCATCAAACTCAGGAGAGGTGCGAGGAGGAGGGTCATCGGTGAGGTGATGACGCTTGCGTTGAGAACGAAGGAGAAAGGTGAAAGAAACGCTCCAATCGGGATAGTTGGAGCCCACAAGCTTGGAAAGGGTGCCAAGGTTACCCGAAGGAGGAGGAGGAGGAGAAGGAGCTGCAGGAGTAGTGGTGAGACCGGAGGTAGTCATAGAACCCGGAAGCAGAAGAAGCCGCACGAACAGAGGCGGTTAGAAAAACAGAGGAAGCCGCGCGAACAGGAGCGGCTAGAAAGAGGCACTGCGGGGAAGAGGTCGCGCGGTCTGAAAAGGCCGAGCGAACAGAAGAGAGGAGAAGAGCAGGTGACCGCGACCAAGATGCGGGTAAGAAAGAGACAACCCGCACGGTCAGGCAGATCACAGCAGCGGCAAGAAGGCGGGCAAAGGCACTGCGGGGAAGAAGTCGCACGAACTGAGAAGCCCGAGCGAACAGAAGAGAGGAGAAGAGCTGGCGACCGCGACCAAGATGCGGGTGAGAAAGGAACAACCCGCACGGTCAGGCAGATCACAGCAGCAAACCGCGTGGAGAGAGACAACACACGCGGACAGGGACAGACCGCAGCGACTAGGAAGTCGGAGAGGCAAGAAAGAACAAGAGGCGCGGCGACAACTAAACAGGTCGGCGCGACAAAGAGAAGAAGGAGAGGAGAACCAAGAAGGAGCAAGCCGCGCGAACAGGTCTGCGGACAAGAAACAAGCCGCGCGGATAGAAACAAGCCGCGCGGATAGAAGAGAGGGCAAGCCGCGAATCAAGTCGCAGAACGCCGAAAAGAAGCCGCGAACAACAGAGGGCGCACAGAATCAGGAGGAAATGACCGTGTCCTCTGATACCATGTTAGAAAGTAGAGACAAGAAGCGAAAAGACTAGAACAAGAGAATAAACTTTTGAATAATTGAAATTTTATTATCCAAAAAAGATATCATTTACAAAGGTATGGCCTCCCTTATATAGAATGGAGGAGATAAGAAAGAGAGTATACAAACAATGTGGGACTAAACATTTACAGGCTGAGCGGCTAGAATAATGGAGACCGATCAGGCCGCGCGGTTAGACAGATGGGATAACCGCTCGGCAACTCCAGCAGGATAGAACAAGCCGTAGAGTGAGACCGCCAGACCGCCCGGTCTACAAACCGCTGGATCAGACCGCTAAGCCGCTCGGTCTACAAACCGATGGATCAGACCGCTAAGCCGCCCGGTCTAATACTTCAACAGGTCGAGGTTCAGACGTTGGCACAACACGTATACATCGATGCATGACATGTCTGTTGCGCTCCACGTGAAGATGTCAATGTTCCTCTAGATGCACTCCAGTATCCTCTCCGGGTCTCCCAGGCTCAGCCCTCCGCTGACCTGCACCTTCTCTGTCTTCCCTGTCCTGTTAAGGACCTCCATCTCTACCACCTCTTCTACTGCTTCCAACCTGGAATGCACCTCCTACTTGCCACCTACCCTCTCCCCTTAAACGAGTGTCTCATCCTCCTCCGCCTCTTCCACTTCCATCGCCCTATCCCTACTTTCCAACAGCCCGTCTGCCCCTCACTCCTGGCACAAATCTTATTTTCTTCTACTTTCTCCTCTTTTTCTCTTTACTTTCCAAGCAATGCCAGCTCCCTCATCACCTATTCTCTGACCTCTTTAGAATCGCCCTCTAGATCTGCTCGCTCTTCCATCTCCCTTCACATCTCCTCAGCTTTCGTCATCCAAGAAATGGTGTTGATGACAGTTATGTAGTACTGCATCGCCACCTTGGGATCTCCTCTAATCCGTACCTAAACTCCCACGCTGTTGAATTTGAGACATTGATGTAATGATGATGGAACGTAGCAGAAAGCACTGATGAGGGGCGCCCAAAAATGACGTTGTAGCTGCTCGGAGCGTCAATGATGACGAGTTGGTAGTTCCTCGACCCCCTCCCCTAGTGTTACATGAAGCCTAACTCCTCCCTCAACCTCCTTCCATTGCCCAGAGAACCCAAATAACGACCCATCTGAGGCTAGCACCCTCCTGGCTCCACCTTCATCACGTCAAATGTTTTCTTAAAAAACACGTACACGGAGCTCCTGTTGTCAACCAGGATCTGGGAGACTGTGAAGTTCTTGATTGCCATCTGGATCACCAAGGCATCACAGAATGGGTCTTCGTAGTCCGTCATATTCTTTGATGGCAACATGATTTTATCCTTAGGAGGTGGGGTCTGGGAGGTCAAAGTCACACTCCTTCTGAACAAGGTTTGGAATCTCCCCTTGCAGTTGGACTCAATCCCTACTCCTATATGGAACACCATGATCCCCTCGGGCCCTACGTCGATCCAATCCTTAAATATATCCTCTTCCCCTTCTCTAGGTAGAACTTCTTTGATTAGCACTGACGGCTTTTGTGGCGTCAGACCTCTCACCCTTCTCATTTCCAAAAACTCAGGGCAGGTGATGGTTGCATAGCCACCCTGCCCTCTCCTCTTCCTCCTCTCATATTCTCCCTCCTTCCCCTTCCTTGGGCGATCGCCATCGCTTGCTTTTGTGGCGGGAGGGGTGGCATCTGGCCCAGTCCCCACCCCGAAGGGTCGAACTGCCCCTGTCCCGCGCGATAATTCTTCCCTCCACGAAATCATCTTTCCTGCCCCTGAACCGATCCTCCTTTGGGTCTCGAGGCCAGCTGGTTGTGTGGCTCTTGATACCCCCAGCCTTACTGCTACACCTGGAACCATTGTTCTTTGGGCTCGTCTCTCCTCCAAACTTCATATTGCTCCCTCCCTCCTTGCTCTCTCACCTTTCTTCACCCAATCTGGCCAACTTTTTGACAAACGTTGGGTTTGCTGCCTCACCCTCGATCTCCCTTGTCGTCCTTTCCATCAGCTCTTCAAAAGACAAGGGGGCTCACTCTTTAGCTCCACCTTGAAGAACCCCTCACGGAGTCCGAAATTGAAGGCCAGCATCGGGGTATACCTCGACACCTCCTGAAACAAAAAACCTCCTCATGGAATTTTCTGTGTAACTCTGCAACGTCTCGTCGGGGCCTTGCTTGATCTCGAATATGAACTCCGGTCGCTTCTTTCTCTTCTTTGACATTGAGAACCTCAAGAGGAACTCATGTCGTAGGTCTTCAAAGCAATAGATCAAGTTTGTGGGCAGCTGGTGGAACTAGTCCCTGGCTTTTTCTTTTAGGGTGATGGAAAAAAGTCGGCATTTGAAAGCGTCTGGCATCTGCCATATTGAAACGACATCAACAAACAACTGTACGTGTTGCACGAGATCATCTCTGCTCGTGTAGTAAGATATCTCTGGCTCCTTGAACCCCTCTAGGACTGGGGCCAGGACGATCAACTCGCTGAAAGGGCTCCCTCCTCATACTGGGCGAGTCGACCCATCTTGCACCACTGGCTCACTGATTCTGTCAGCACTCGCCTGACCGGGGAATAGCTCTCGCCCGACGAGATCCCTTTTGTTGCACTCGGCCGACACCTCCTTCCCGGATCGCTGACCCGGGACATTCTCTCCTAGAGATGGCGCTGCGACCACCGGGACAGAAGGTGTCGCCCACTTGCCTCTCGCGGTGAATGCGAGATGTATGGTCTGAAGAACCTCCCGCTTGAATTCTTCCAACATTCCAATCGTAGCTGGTGTCGCGAGTGATGACGAGTCACCAGAACTGACAACTTCTCCTCCAGTCTTGAGTCTATGCCCTGGATTTTCTGGTACAAGTCACGGTCACACTCACCGCACCAAAAATATTGAAACTGGAACGCGGTCCCAAGAAGAGTTCGGACCCAAAGGGGGTAGCCCGCACTTACTTATCCCGAGCTAGAACTCTAGGCCAAAGACTTTGAACTAAGGAACAGACTCTGAGCTGCAGTGAAGAGGTCACATCACACACCCAAAAGATATAAGAGAGTTTCCCCTCCCAAACCAAGGCTGAGTTGGGCACCTCGGAGGGCACTCGATACCAACCAAAGTAAATCAGAGGAGGAAGAAGCCAAGAAAAAGATCCCCTGCAAAGGTGCCCTTAAGGGTCTATTTATAGTTTTCTGACTTGGTCTGCAAATAACACAATTCCGTCTTTTGGAAATGTTATACGCAGCCCAAATTAGTCTGCAAGCAGCCAAACTCTGTTGTTTGGAGGGGCTATTAGCAGGTCAACCGGGGCATTCTGGTAAAAATACTGCGAAGCGAATTGCACTCGCTATCTCCACACGCCCGGGCCTGCGAGTGCCTCTGTTGGGGTTAGCTCTAACTACCTATTGGAGGGCATTGCGCGAGTGCGGGCGTGGTGGACGCACTCACCACTCCCTCAGCCTGATCTTGAGACGGGTGCGGGCCCACATGACCCACTCGCCCCCTGGCCGCTTTGGCCTACGCGGGTCGGGGAGGGGTCCTACCTCACTCGCCCGTCCGACTCGTCCGAACCCTAACTTTGATCTTGTTCTGAGGGACCTACTCGATGTATACGAGATTGTACAAAATCAACATTCTCTTTCCTCCTATTATATTCCTTACCACTGCTTCTCTCACCACTGCTTTCCAACCACAACTTTTTATGCCCTCAACTGTCCCAAATAGAGCCGTGAACATAAAAATTCCTCGACCCTTTCCTTCCAAATGTGCGCCATTTCCCATGAATCCTCAATCCATCGGTATATTCTCCCTGGCAGATTAAAAGTACTGACAAAAGAATTGAACAAACGCAGGATTGTGACTCCGTACATAAAATGAATCTGATAACAAAATCCATATTCCGATTGTCACAATTGATTGTAGCCGCAAACAAATGCATAAAAAACAAACTGTACAACAAGGACTGCATTAAATACATAACAAGATAAAAAAAAAAAAATTGAATCGTTTTTTTTGGGCTGTCATTGATAAAAGATTCTTGATACATAGATTCAAAAGGAATTCAAAGTAATATATTTGTCGAGATTATGGTTTGAGCTCTCCACACTCCCCTGTTGAAAATGTTGAAGTGGAAATAGGCGGTTTGAGTTGAGCAGCACGCACAGACCGCAGAGATCGTGCGGGTAGCGTGGATAGATTCTGGCGAATAGTCCGTTCTTCGGCTTCTCTTCTTCTTGCGGTCTGGCTAAGCAATGTCCCTCAATAGCTGTCTGCGTTGTTAGATTTGTGCTAACCGCGGACTACGCTGTCTGGATTGAGAGACCGCAGAGACCGACAGATCGCCGTTGGCGCGGTTAGGTTCAGGTCGCGTGACTATTTGCTTGGCTGCTTAAGTCCACGCGGACTGAGGTTACTGTCCGCATAGCTGTGCGGGCTGGTGGAGTTAACGGTGCGTTGTCTGTGGTTGGAAGTTCGCATATTGTGCGAACTGGTGCTTCTAGCTGTCACGTCACAGTCGGTTATTTTATCCCCCTTGACAGTGACAGTATCCGCATATCCGCATATAAATAGGGGTGTTGGTGTAACGACCCGGTCCTTTAGGCCAAGCGTCGCTACAGGGCTGCAGCCCGTACACCCTAACGCAAAATCTCTGCACCATCGGGCAACAACAGGTTGTTGGCGCTGGGTTTCGAACCCGCGACCCTTTAACAAACTCTCAACCGGAGAGCTCATCACCACCTGCGTAGGAGCTGATGAGCTCTCCGGTTGAGAATTTGTTAAAGGGTTGCGGGCTCGAAACCCAGCGCCAACAACATGTCGCTGCCCGATGGTGCGGAGACTTTGCGTTGGGGTGTACGGGCTGCAGCCCTGTAGCGACGCTTGGCCTAAAGGACCAGGTCGCTACATAAAAGTGCAGCGCAGGTGGTGATGAGCTCTCTGGTTGAGATTTTGTTAAAGGGTTGCGGGTTCGAAACCCTGCGCTAACAACCTGACGTTGCCCGATGGCGTGGAGACTTTGCGTTGGGGTGTACAGGCTGCAGCCCTGTTGCGACGCTTGGCCTAAAGAACCAGGTCGTTACAGTTGACCTCGTCATAAAGAACAAGAACTGTAAGAACTGAAGCTTGTGTTAAACTTGACGGTTATATTTTTTTAACCGTGCGACAAGAAGAAGTGATCGGTTCTTTGTTATGTTTGAAGATTTTGGGGCTAGCACTTGGCAACCAGGAAACTGGTTCTTAAGGCAGTGCAGATAGTTCATAGCAGTCGACGACGATTAGCAGCAGGTCACGGGTTAGAGACTAGGTGGTCTTCTTCCTTGACAGTTTTCTCATCTTCAATAATTCATTTCCTTGTAGGCGGTCTAACGGGTATTTCTTGGTTCAGCAGTTCGTGGGGACTTCTGCGTTTAGCTGATCCTTGCAGGCAGGTGATCAGGAAGTGTGAACTGGTAGTTCTCTTCAGTGGGCAATAAGTAGCAATTCTCACGGCTAAGGGTGTTGTCTGGCAGTTCAACGGCTTGATGGTTTGAGCTGTTCGCACGATTTGGCGGTTAGGCATGGCAGACAGGCGGCTTGGGCGGTTACATTTTGTTGTCCGTCAATTTTTGTTCTTGTCTGTTTTTTGTGTTCTCGATCGGGTGAATTACAAAATCATGTCTCGCAATGTATGTCTCGCACTGTAATGAAGATTATTAATTCTATTTTGCATCTTGTTCTTCTACTTGCTCTGGTGTATTTGGCTTGGTTTAGTTGAGTGTTCATGCGATCTTTCCCGCTTCACAAATTTTTACAAGCTGTCAGATGGATAGAGGTGTTAGCAGTGATCAGCCTCAGAGGTTTGCGTAGTGCCTTTGAAAGTTCAAGTGAACCAGGTAACTTGCAATGGAAGGTGGTTTCACAAGAGGCCTTGAAATTGAGCTCTTAATATGGACTAATTTTAAGAAATGAAAGTATTGCATGGAGAGCTATCTTCTAGGCGAGGACCTTTGGGAGGTCGTCGGTGGAGACGAGAGACAAGAAATGATTGCTGGTGGTGGGAATGATCAAGCGGTGTGGGCTTGGAGGAGAACGAATACAAAGGCAGAGTTCATACTCAAGTGGGCAATCTCACCGGAGTTGTTTGACCACATCATTGGATGTCGATCTGCTGCTGAGATTTGGATGGTCTTGGATGAACAATTCAATAAGAAGAACATAGTTTGGCTACAGTTCTTAGAGAATTAGTTGGCGACAGAAACTTAGGGGGACCTGTTGATATCATCTTTCTTCTTGAATATGAAGAACTTTTGTGCTAAAATTTCAGCATTGGACCCGGATGAGTCCATCTCAGAGGCGAAGCTGAAAATGCACATAATTTGCGTCTTGCGGAAGGATTACATGACATTTGTTACTTTTGTACAGGGCTGGGCCAATCAGTAATCTTTACTAGAGTTGGAGAATCTGGTGGCTTCATAGGCGAGCTTGGTAATGCAGATGGCTGGAATTTCTATCTTAGGGGTAGATAGTGAGGTTCTCTACTCAAGAAAGAAGAAGAGATGGGACAGGAGGAAGAAGACACATGTTGAAGATGGTCCTTCAACTTCATCATAGCAGGAGAGTAGATAGGCTCTGAAGCAAGATGGAGGAAAGAAGGAAGGATTGAGGTGTTATAGGCGCAATAAGCTTGGTCACTTCAGAAAAGACTGCAAAGTCATTCTTCAACTGGGGCATGTTGCTAATAAAGAAGGAGCTGAATCCAGGAAGCAAGAAGGTGGATGAGGGAACTGCTTCAAGGCAGATATGACGACAATGTCAGTTCATGTCATGGCCCCCATCGACTACAAAGATGACTGGATTGTAGACTCAGGGTGTGGTCATGATCTCACCGGAGACGAGTCGAAGTTCTCTTCTTTGCAAGCTTATTCAGGTAATAATATTATTATTACTGATGATGATATTGTGCATACAGTTGAGAAGGAGAGAACAATTTCTTTAGGCAGTGATAAGGGACCACTCACCTTGAGGAGTGTTTATCACGTGTCGAAGATGAAAAAGAACTTATTCTCAGTGACCAATATTGTGGACATTGGTTATCACATTTTGTTCAGCCTGACAGAAGTGAAGTTTCTCTGAAACATGTCAGTGGTGAAGGATGACATGACTTATGTTGGGATTCAGGTTAAGGACTTATTCATTTTGTCAACAAGTTCACATACAGAGAAGATGAGGGCTAATGACAGTGCAGTTATTTGGCATGAAAGGACGGGGCATGTTGGGATGGACAAGTTAATGGCTATGGAGGCAAAAGGTCTGGTGAAAGATGTGATGATCCAGTGTCGACCCACTCTGGACCACAAAATGATCATGGTGGCCTTGCTGGCATCGACCGGGCTGCAACCCAAGCACCCAACCCCTCTCCATCAACAGGTGGGTTGTTGGTGGCCGCAGCCTCCCTTTGATGAGTCAAACTCGATAGTCAAGCACGCAGCACAGGGACTTCCCAGGAGGTCACCCATCCCGAGATTACTCCAGCCCGAGCACGCTTAACTATGGAGTTTTTCAACTCCTCATCACCAATTGCAGCTCAATTGGTGATGAGGAGTTGAAAAACTCCATAGTTAAGCGTGCTCGGGCTGGAGTAATCTCGGGATGGGTGACCTCCTGGGAAGTCCCCATGCTGTGCGCTTGACTATCAAGTTTGCCTCATGAAAGGGAGGTTGTGGACACCAACAACCCGCCTATTAATGGAGATGGGTTAGGTGCTTGGGTTGCATCCCAGATGATGCCAGTGAGGCCATAGTGATCCTTGTATGGTCCAGAGTGGGTCATCACTAGGTCGTCACAGCTGGGTTGGAGGAAGCAGATGAGGTCGAGATGAAGGAGATACTTGATGCGCCCGAAATAAGTGTGTGTATTACACGCAAGTGCACATGCCGGTTCAAGTAATAAAGAGTGAATAGAGATCGTTTCCACGGAGAGGTGGTGAATTCGATGCTTGCAATTACTAGTTAGACCTTTTCTCTAAATTCAAGTGAAACAAGATGATGATTTTGATTTAGTAACTAAATTATGACGAATTTCTAAAATAAACTATAGTTCCTTAGGAGAAAACTTTAAATTCAGATTGGAGAAGTAATCTTGTGCTGTGATTTCCTATGTCTACTGCAATGAATTTATAAATGATACTTTGTGAAAATGAGTGGTGGAAAACCTTGCAACGATTTTAGAGTAGACAATTGTATCTCTCGATATCGGAGGTCCCTAGTCCTCTATTTCCCCTCGGGTGAAATAGGAAATCGATTAAAGATTAAAAACCAAAGTTGCTAACACCAAGAGGAAATCTCTTTCTCTCTTCAAGTGTTATATGAAATCTATAACACACTTATGCAACTCCTCTCTCGATTTATGGAGCGTAGTAAAAAGGCGAAACCGTGATCAAAGGCTTCAGAATATAGATTATAAATTCAATGAAGGTTCATTCACCAAATAATTACAAAGAGGAAACTAGAGAGCATTCATTACAATAGACATAATACTTTCACATCACAAGATTGAGGAAATTAGTTCATAGCGAGTGAATGAATGATAATTTCTCAATAATCAGCCATAAAAAACGTCCAACCCTTTCCCTCAAAGGATGTCTCTTTCCAAAATTACAAATGGCGCAATTTTTGAATTTTGAAATTTGAAATTTGTCCAGACATTGTAACCTGCTTTTCAGCGCATTGTGACCTAGTTTCCTGGTTTTTATATTTGGGCAGATTTCTTTCTCCAAGCAGATTTTTTTGGCATTTCTTGCAATAACAACATGGAAAAAGACTTAATTAGCCACAAAATAAATAAATATGAATTTACTTTCACTTCTATTCTATTTAAAATCATTTTAAGCATTTTATAGCAAAAATTAAGTCTAAAAATGGGCTAGATAACTTCTTTTTGAGAAGTTATCACACATTCATACTTAAACTTTTGTTAGTCCCTAGCAAAGACAATACTAATCTTCGAAATTGAGTGAGAGAGAATAGTCATAATACAAACTCACAAGATCCATCTTCTCAAACATAATTCAAGAAAGCTTACTAAAAAGTTTCAAATTTATCCAAATGAGGACTTATCACGCCTTAATGGTTCAAAATAATCAAATATTTGATCACTAGCTTGATAGAAGATAAAGCTCAATTAAACTTTCTAGTGTGGTGTGTGCTATCCTTTAAAATCATTAACTCTTACAAATTTTTCTCATCGGACTTCCTCAATAATTAAGAAAGAATAAGCTGAAACCAAGTCTTTGACTTAACCTCCATTAGAATTCATGATTTGATTTGAAATGAAAATATGAGGACTTGTGGTGGAAATGACCTTGGCTTAGTAAAGAATCAAATGCGATAGTAGAAGGTATTTCTCTAGTTAATATTCTTAATAACTCTCCAAACTATGAGGTTCATCTCTTAATTTTCCACTTCTTAGACCGTAGTAGGGATCATTCCAAGTAGGTGTACACACACTCGGGCCACGTATCACTACAACTCACACGTTGTAATTTTTTTCTTCTGTAATCATAGTTGGGATCATTCCAAGTATGAATATACATACCTATGTCGCATATCACTATGACACATTCTCTTTTCTTTTCTTTTTTTTTCTTTTTATAAAGTCGTAGTAGGGATTGTTCCAAGTAGGTGTACACACAATCGGGCCACATATCACTACGAATCCCAAAAAATTTTAATTTTTAACAATTCCCCATAGTTGAAGATTTATTAGGACATAACTGTTAGAAACATAGAGAAATGGTACGTGAAAATTCAAATTTCAAGCTCAAAGGAAAGTGGGCGATCAAATCAAATATCGGTAGTGAGGCACGAATTGATCCAAGGTAGGTCCTAATCATTCTTACAAATCAACTAGACATCTCAACGCTTTGGTTTACATCTCTGACTAGGTTCATGCTAACCCTTCCATCATTACCTTTAGAAGTCAGTGAGGGTCAATTTTTAGGAAGAAAAATTCTTTTAAAGGATTGTGTGGATAAGAGAAATATTTAAAAAAGCTTTTACCCATCTCATTAAATTTTCAATCGAAGATTTGAACCGTTAAGATGGACTATCATACCTAACAATAATCATCAAAAACTCTTGATTAACCTACTCGTTAATTATATTAAGAAGTGGAATTAACTATTATTGTTAAAAATAGTCAACTCACACTCAAGTGGTAGGAGTATACTACCCTCACCTCCACACTTTTGTCATTTGCTAATCCCTAGCAAATAGACTTCAATACTGAAGAAATTTCGTTAATTTTTTTCTACTCATCATATAAAGGGAAGAACAAAGTGAAGGACAAAATTAGACTTGAAATTTTAAATACTCCCCTGAGAATTGGATTGTCTGTATGGTTGTCCGTTACTTTCTCAATGATGTGTCCAATTTACTAGATTGTGGAATGTCCATCAGCAATCCTAGCCAAGTGTTGTAGCCTGTAATACTTATATCTTGGACATATACAAATGTTAAAGCACGAAGAGTAATATTATCAAACTGCATGTATATCGTCAGATGTGATCAAATAGAATACAGATTCAGCATGGTACATCACAGGCAAGTGGCCCTAAATCGGTCCTGACCACATTCATAAGTGTTTCAATTAAAAGTGCTAAAAATGCGATAAACAAAATTAATCAGCACATTATATCTTTGCACGTCATAACAGACTTCAGATGGTATTATAAAGCAGAATTTCAAACACCATAAATGTAGTAAGGATATCTCATGATAGAAATACAGTTCCAAAATATCAGAACACCCAAGCACAGAGTATATACTCAATAAGAGATCCTAGCACACATATAATGTCCAAAAGAATAAACTTGTCATCACACAAATGTACGAGTGTAGCGCTAAATAACCAACTGTACAAAATAGAACCAAAAACACTATATGTAAATGTAGCTAAGCAGGCACGAACTAGAGACCAAACAAAAGAACTATGCATCCCCCTCGTCTGCCTCGTCGTCCTCGTCATTTTCATCCACCTTTTCTACGTTTTCATCCTCCTCGTCCTCATCATCATCTTCGTCTTCCCCATCCTCCGCCATTTCTTTAGCTTTTGTCAACGTTGGATCAACCCTCAACCAATCAGAAGTCAGAAGGTGACCGACTTTGTCAAACTGGGACTGCAACTCATATCTAGGCTCTGTCACTGGAATCTGGGCTTTGCGCATCAGCTTGGCTTGATTCTCACAAATATAGTCCAGCTGGGAATTGAAGTAAACAAATTGGCAATGATGATACGCCTTCATGTACTCAAGCTGCTCGGTCATTGCGTCGAGATCCGCTCTGTGGTCAACTACCGGAATATCAATGTGCTTGGGGGCCGCGGCTGAGGCCTTTGCAGATTTGGCGGCACCCACTGCCTTCAACTTGCCTTGCTTCCGAGGAGGTTCGGTTGCCACCTTTATGTGCACGTTCACTACTGTTTTTGTGATATGGTGATCCACTTGAGTGACCAGGTCACCCTCGCCCTGCTCAACTCCTGTCGTGCGACATAGCTCGGTGATAGTGGTGGGGAACCAAATATGCTTCACTTTCTTATCATTCACTTTCGTCCAGATAAGCTGGGAGACGATCCTTCCTATATTTGCCTTTATGCCCTTAATGATGCAGTAGATGAGTGCGATTCTATCAATTTGAACGTGGTTTAAGTGTCGCGTGAGCATCAGGCTTGTGTTTACAAAATGAAGCCAGACCTTCGCTTCTCTCGATAGGCATGTAGATTTAAGAGCATTCTCCTTAGGGCTCACCCAATTCGGACCTGATGCACTACAAACGACTGTAGTCAACTCCTCCTTAGATACAGTAGAAAGGATCGAGACATGGTCTGGGATAATGTCATCGTCCAGGTCGAAGAATGCGTTGATCGCTGCAATAGAGAAATCCACTTTCTTTCCCCTTACAAATACTTTTCCCCCCTCTGCGACTGGTGCGTTGGCGTAAAATTCGTACACCCAAGGTAAAACTGCCTCCGTCCTCGGATGACACAACGTTTCTCAGCCCATATCCTTAATTTGCCCCACGTATGCTATACTCCCGCCTCGTTTCTACATTTTGAAACTTATTTCGTAAATGGGTGGTATGGATTGAAGGGAATGGAACCTTTGGTCGGCTTCGTCACTCAGAAACCTCACTGGTTTGCGAACAAACTCTTTCCCTTTACCCTTCTTCCTGGAAGCCATAACCTAACCCACCAAATCCGAACCTGATACTAAAGCAAGACGAAGGAAATAACAATAGCTAATATAGTCCAAACTTAGAGTTACAAGTTATACCTCCAGAAGCTTGATACCGCACTTGTGTTGCCGTCGGGTGATGGAAATGGCCGGAATACTGTAACCCTCCGACTCGCGTGCTTCACTGCCGCTGGAACCCACGCAACCTTATTCCCCTTCCTTGAAATCGTCTGCCGCTGTCGACACCGATCACCGGCGTTATCTTCCCCGTGGACCTCTATACCCCCGTGCATTGGAAAAATTTAAACCACGCCACCCCAATGTCACAACACGCCGCTCGTGAAGCCTTCGGAGATGTCGCTGGCGGGTGATGAAGATCGGTAGAACACTGGATTCGCCGACGCCGGTCCTCCGACCTCAACACCTCGATGCTTGCGTCGAAGTTAGGGCAGGAAGATGAAAGATCGGGAGAAGAATTTAGGTAAGCTGGTCAAGAGGAGTCCAGGTCTTCTACAAGCCGCTACTTAACTGGAAGGATAAGTCATAATGACCGGTTCAGCCGGTCCCCAGGGTTAGAAAGAAGAGAAGGCAGAACACAGGAAGTTGTGACCTCCTTTTTGTGCGTTGCGACTTTCTAATTTCTGGTTGTATTGGCGTCGGTTCAGTTGAACCGAATCGGACCGGATTCCAATGATTCCTTTCAATACTAAACAGAAAAAAGAAAGTTATAACGCATTTTTCCTAGGTTGCAACATCGAACTTAAATTAAGAATCCAAAGGTCTTGCAGCTTTCTCCGGATCAAGCGATGATATAGAACACAAAATGAAGGAGCATTTTTATTAATATGAATAATACGATTATTATTGTTATTTATTATATATATATACTAATTAAACAAACATATCAAAATAGACGGTGAGTTGCCTCCCACCAAGCGCCTAATTTACCGTCCCGGCAGGATGGTACTAAATCACAAAAACCTTACACACAACACTACCCAGTCGTCGTCATCTTTCAGATATAACTTAAGTCTGTCGCCGTTAACTTTGAATTCAGTCCCATCACTCTCATTAATGATGGTCACTGCACCATAGGGATGCACTATTTTAACTTTAAACGACCCCGACCACCTCGACTTGAGTTTCTCGGGAAATAACTTTAAACGGGAATTGAATAAGAGGACTAGTTAGCCCGGCTTGAAGTGCTTTTCCTTCATGCGTCGGTCGTGCCACTTCTTTGTGCGCTCCTTATAGATCCACGAGTTCTCGTAAGCTAGCATCCGGATCTCCTCGAGTTTATTTAGTTGCAGTAATCTCTTCTTACCGGCGTCCCGAGAATCATAATTTATTTCTTAATCGCCCAAAATGGTCGGTGTTCTAACTCGAGTGGTAAATGACAAGATTTGTCATAGACCAACCTATACGGGGTTAATCCGATGGGAGTTTTGAAAATAGTTCGGTATGCCCATAATGCATCTGTGAGTTTTTGCGACCAGTTTTTCCGATTTATGCTCATTGTTTTCTCTAAAATCCTTTTTATCTCCCTATTTGAGACCTCCGCTAGTCCATTTGTTTGAGGGTGGTAAGCAAGTGCGACCTTATGGGTGACCCCGTATTTCTTTAGCAATGAGGTGAATTGACAGTTGCAAAAATGACTTCCCTCGTCGCTAATTATCGCTCTAGGTACCCCGAATCGATTGAATATATGGTTTCTTAGAAAATTCAGGACTACATTGCCATCATTCCTCGGTGTTGCGATCGCCTCTACCCATTTAGATATGTAGTCTACTGCCAACAAAATGTATAAATTACCATTTGAATTGACGAACGGACCCATAAAGTCCATTCCCCAAACATCGAACAATTCGACCTCTATCATGATATTCATTGGCATTCCCTCGTTCTTTCTTAGAGTCTCGCACCATTGACATCGATCATATTATTTAACAAATTCATTAGCATCACGAAATAAATTAGGACAAAAAAATCCGGCCTCCAATACCTTCATTGTCGTCCTCGTTCTCATGAAATGACCTCCGTACGGTGAACTATGACACTTTTCTAATATCGATTTCGTTTCAACCTTCAGCACGCATCGCCTCACCACTCCATCAACTCCAATTTTGAAAAGATAAGGCTCGTCCCAAAGATAGGAGCGTGCCTGGTGTACAAACCGCTTCCTTTGTTGATACGACAAGTCAGACGGTAGAATATTACTCACTATGTTATTTATGTAGTCAGCATACCAGGGTGGAGTACTATCATGAATATCTAAACCCTCTCATCTGGGAATCTCTCATCAATTTCCGGATTATATGATGATTGTGTAGACTCTATCCTGGACAAGTGGTCCGCAACAGGATTATCAGTACCTTTACTACCCTTAATCTCTACATCAAATTCTTGTAACAGAAGCACTCATCTGATCAATCGAGGCTTTGCATCCTTTTTATCCATGATGTAACGGATCGCAGCATGATCCGTATAAACCGTGTTCTTTGTGCATAAAAGATACGATCTAAATTTCTCGAAGGCAAATACTACCGCTAGTAATTCCTTTTTCGTAGTTGTGTAATTTATTTGAGCGTCGATTAAGGTCTTACTAGCGTAGGCTATCTTGTGAAACACTTTCTCTCGTACCTGTCCTAAAACAACTCCAACCGCGTAATCACTTGTGTCACACATTAAGACGAACGGCTCCTCCCAATTAGGAGTTATCACGATAGGTGTTGTATTCAAGCGTGTTTTAATGTGCTGAAAGCGTTTAGACACTTCTCGCTCAACTGGAATTTTGCATCTTTTTGTAGTAATCCACTCAATGGTTTTGCAATTTTAGCAAAGTTTTAATGAATCTTCTATAGAAGCTTGCATGTCCTAAAAAACTTCGCAACATTTTCACATTATTGGGCGGTGGCAGCTTTTCGATCACATCTAGTTTCGCTTTATCAACACCTAAACCATCCCTTGACACATAATGACCAAGCATAATACCCTCTCGCACCATGAAGTGACATTTTTCCCAATTCAGTACGAGATTAGTTTCAACATAACGTGTCAGCACTTTTTCCAAACAAGCTAAACATGCATCAAAAGAACTACCGAAGATAGAGAAGTCGTCCATAAAAATTTCAATGTCATAGTCCGTAATGTCAGAGAAGATAGCAATCATGCATCGCTAAAAAGTGGTGGGTGCATTGCATAAACCGAATGACATGCTTCTAAACGCAAATGTTCCGTATGGACACGTGAATGTGGTCTTCTCCTGATCCTCTGGGGCTACCATAATCTGATTATACCCTGAATAACCATCAAGAAAATAAAAAAAAATCATTCCCTGCTAGCTTATCTAGCACTTGATCAATGAATGGCAAAGGGAAATGATCTTTTCGTGTGGCCTTAATTATTCAGCTTTCGGTAATCCATACAGATACACCACCCGGTAATCGTTCTAGTCGATACTAGCTCATCCTTCTCATTTCGAACTACTGTCATCCCTCCTTTTTTGGCACACATTGCACCGGCGATACCCATGGGCTATCCGAGATAGGATAGATGATCCCTGCATCTAACCATTTAATAATTTCCTTCTTTACCACTTCTTTCATTGGTGGAGTAAGACAACGCTGGGGTTCGATCGATCCCGTAAAAGATTCTTCCAAAAGAATCTTATGCATACATAGTGAGGGGTTAATCCCTCGGATATCCGCTATGGTCCACCCTATGGTCGTTTTAAATTGAGATAACAATTCTAAGAGCTTTTGAAGTTGATCAGTTGATAATTTAGAATTGATGATAACCGGCAATGTGTTGTTTTTGCCTAAATATGCGTACATGAGATGGTCTGGAAGAGGCTTCAACTCAAGAGTCGGCGGACTAACAATAGTGGGCTTGTCCGCCGACTACTTGTCTGGTATCTCAAAGGGCTCTGGTCTCCTAACGAAAGCAGCTTGCGCCTCAAATACTTCAAGGTAATCTCGGATTTCCTCTTCATCATCTGAATGCTCCTCATGCATCAAAAATCGGCTCAACACATTATCTTGCCCGGTTGATTTATTATTCAGATTATAATCATGGATTGAAATTTGATTTACCGCCTCTATATGATCTTCTTGACTCCGGGGGAATTTCATAGCTTTAAGTACGTTAAAGATTATGTGTTCGTCGTTAACTCTCATGGTGAACTCACCCCTCTGCATAACTATCAGCGTCCTACCGGTGGCTAGGAATGGTCGCCCTACTATAATGGGCACCTCTCTATCCTCTTCCATATCTAGAACAACAAAGTCCGTTGGAAAAATAAACTTGTGCACCTTAACTAGGACATCTTCAACTATCCATTTCTGAAACGCGAGGGTTCTATCGGCTAGTTGCAAAGTAATGGAGGTCTTGGAGATTTCTCTAAAACCAAGCTTCCTATAGATAGAATATGACATTAGGTTGATGCTCGCGCCTAAATCACATAAGGCTTTACCCTCGAATTGGTAACCTATAGAGCACGGTATGGTGAAACTCCCCAGATCTTTTAACTTGGGCGGAAGTTTCTTCTGAAGTATAACACTACACTCCTGAGTAAATGCCACCGTCTCGTGTGTTCCAAATTTCCTTTTCTTAGATAAAATGTCTTTCATAAACTTCGCGTAGCTTGGCATTTGCTCCAATACTTCCGCGAAAGGGATATTGACTTGTAATTTCTTAAATATTTCAACAATTTTTTGAAATTGTTAATCGAGTTTACTCTTTTTTAACCGTTGTGGAAACGGCGGTGGTGGATAGACTTTTATATTATCATTCTTCTTTTTATCTTCAGTGACAGGGTCTTTCTTAGTCTCTCTTGATACTTCTTCTACTTCTTCATTTCTATTATCAGTTTCTTTTAACTTCTCGTTCGGTGCATTTGGGCCAACACTCTCCAATTCTTTTTCTTTGGCAACTTGATTCTCACTCTCATTTACAGTCCAACCCACTAACTTCTTACCACTCCTCAAGGTGACGACCTTGTAGTGAAGATTATCTCCCTTCGGATTTGTAGTTGTATCCATAGGGAGCGAACCTTGGGGTCTAAGACTCAAAGCATTAGCGATTTGTCCTAACTGAGTTTCGATTACACGCAATGAGCCCTCTAGACTAGAAATGCAAGCATCCCTCTTCTCCATGGATTCTATAAGTAACTCATCCAATAGTTTTCTAGATGACCATTGTTGATTATAATTATTATTCTGGAGTGGATGAGGGTTTGAGTTGAATCTGGGTGGGTGTGTCATTCCCGAATTATTCTTCCACAAAACAATTTGGGTGATTACGTAAATATGGACTATAATGAGTTGGGAGTGCATTATAATTATTATGATTCATGTATCTCGATTGCCCACCTATGTAGTTGACCTACTCGTTACTACTAATGAGTTGCTCCAATGTGAGTGAAGGATTCATATTAGTCGGAGGAGCAACTATACTATTGACTTGAGGGTTCATTTGAGCTTGATTTTGATTTAAAGTTAAAGCATCTAGCCACTTGTTCATCGAGTTGAATTGTGTAGTAATTTGTGCGGCGAAAGAAGTGAGTTGATCAACCTGATGTACGCCTCCCATAGAAGAAGAAAAAGGGACATGTGGGTCAAATGGCTGATAATTATTTTAAGAAAGGTCCTCGAGGATTGCGTATGCGTCCTCGGAGTACTTGTTCATGAGGGATCCTCCCGCAGCTCCATCTACTTGGATCATTGTAGACGTTTGGAGGCCATTATAGAAAGTCTACACTTGTTGATGCATCGCTAACCCGTAGTGAGGACACTTCCTTAAGAGTTCCTTAAACTGCTCCCATGCATCGTACAACATTTCCCCATTTTCTTGCATAAACGTACTAATGTCCCGCATCAGCTTTGTCGTTTTAGCGGGTGGGAAGTACTTGGCTAAGAATAAATCAACCACTTGCATCCAAGTGGTGAGACCATATTGGGAATTGAGCCACTGCTTCGCTCTACCCGATAGAGAGAATGGAAATAGGTGAAGTCTAATTGCTTCGTCTGACGCACCATTGATCTTGAATGTGTCGCACATATCCATGAAATTCCGTAAATGGGAGTTTGGGTCCTCATGACTAAGTCCACTGAATTATCTCTGTTGCACTAGGTTCATTGCCATAGAGTCAATTTTGAAGTTATTGGCTTCAATGGTGGGCTTGATGATGTTGTATTGCAGCCCCCCTCTAAAAGACATATTGTACTCACGATAGGTTCTCCTAACCCCAGCAGGTTGTCGATTCTATTCTACCTGACCCTCCTGACCTAGGTCGTCCTATTCGTTTTCATTGGTAACATTTTGATTGTTAGGATTCATGATTGCAGGGTTATTATTTTCTAATCGAAACGCTCTTCTATTTTGTCGACATGTCTGTTCGATCTCTAGGTTCAAAGGTAATAGCTCAGGTGAACGATAACGGGACATGCATTAGACGAAATAGTAAATGACAATAGATAATAAGTAAATAAAACAAACCAACAAACATAGTAAAAATAAAAACTTGAACTCTAAATACCAAGAATTCACTAATATTGCAAGAAAGAAACACTAAATACGTCGTACCTCCCCGGAAACGGCGCCAAAAACTTGATACGCCCGAAACAAGTGTGTGTAATACACGCAAGTGCACGTGTCAGTTCAAGTAATAAAGTGTGAATAGAGATCGTTTCCACGGAGAGGTGGTGAATTTTGTGCTTACAATTACTAGTTAGACCTTTTCTCTAAATCCAAGTGAAACAAGATGATGATTTTGATTTAGTAACTAAATTATGATGAATTTCTAAAATAAGTTAAAATAAACTATAATTCCTTAGGATAAAACTTTAAATTCAGATTGGAGAAGTAATCTTGTGCGGTGATTTTCTATGTCTACTGTAATGAATTTATAAATGATACTTTGTGAAAATGAGTGGTGAAAAACCTTGCAATGATTTTAGAGTAGACAACCGTATCTCTCGATATCGGAGGTCCCTAATCCTCTATTTCCCCTCGGGTGAAATAGGAAACCGATTAAAGATTGAAAATCAAAGTTGCTAACACCAAGATAAAATCTCTTTCTCTCTTCAAGTGCTATATTGAATCTATAACACACTTACGCAACTCCTCTCTCGATTTATGGAGCGTAGTAAAAAGGTAAAATCGTGATCAAAGGCTTCAGAATATCGATTATAAATTCAATAAAGGTTCATTCACCAAACAATTACAAAGAGGAAACTAGAGAGCATTCATTACAATAGACATAGTACTTTCACATCACAAGATTGAGGAAATTAGTTCATAGCGAGTGACGAAAACCGCGAAACGTTGGGAGAAATCTTACAAAAACATGATGGATTTAACGATTAAATTCTACAAGATTCTCCTTCCGTAGTCGCTCGCTCGATCCGCCCAGAGATCCATCGTCTTCCTCGCTCTAGCCGTCCTTCTTCAATGGAGGATTTTCACCAACCCTAGATGATGAAGTCTCTCTCTTGCCTTATATCCTTAAGATGATGAATGAATGATAATTCCTCAAGAATCAGCTATAAAAACGTCTAACCCTTTCCCCAAAGGATGCATCTTTCCAAAATTACAAATGGCGTAATTTTTGAATTTTGAAATTTGAAATTCGTCCAGACATTGTAACATGCTTTCCAGCGCATTGTGACATACTTTCTTGGTTTTTATATTTGGGCAGATTTCTTTCTCCAAGCAGATTTTTTTGGCATTTCTTGCAATAACAACATAGAAAAATACTTAATTAGCCACAAAATAAATAAATATGAATTTACTTTCGTTTCTATTCTATTTAAAATCATTTTAAGCATTTTATAGCGAAAATTAAGTCTAGAAATGGGCTAGATAGCTTCTTTTTGAGAAGTTATCAATAATCACCCCAAATGAGAGGCTGGAGAAGATGCAAGTCGGTAGGAAGCTGAGTAGGGAGTACCAGGAAAGGTTTAAGGAATGCATCCAGTAAAACGTGGACGTCTTCGCTTGGAGCGATGTGGATAAGCCAGACATCGATACGGATGTGGTGTGCACCGCCATAACCTCGATCCAAGCATCTACCCCATCCGTCAAAAGAAAAGGGCCATGACAATCACTCTGGTAGAACCCATCCGGGAGGAGGTAGGAAAGCTGTTGGAGGCAAGCTTTGTGTCGAAGATCCATTATCCAGGCTGAGTGTTCTAGAGAAAGGAAAGATATGTGTGGACTTCTCCTTACTAAATAAATTGTGCCCCAAGGATTATTATTCTCTTCCTTGAATCGATATGTTGGTAGACTCAGTCGTCGGCTTTCCTATAATAATATTTTTGATTGCTTTCTCATGTTAATTACCATCAGATTCGGATGCAACCGTCGGACGTCATGGATATTTCCTTCATCACAGGTTATGAATGATATTGATATGCCCTTTGGGTTGAGAAATGCAGGGCAACCTATCAAAGGATGATGAGCCGGGACTTCATGGTGCAAAATGGGAGGAAATTAGAATTCTACGTGTATGACCTGATGGTATAGAGTAGGGATGTTGGGTCTCATCTCCAAGACCTAGCTGAGACTTTTACCACCGTGAGAAAATTCAAGATGTGGCACAACCCCTTGAAGTGTGTCTTTTGTGAAGAGAGGGGGAAGTTTTTGGGGCACCTCCTCACCCTGACAAGGGTTGAGCTCAACCCCGATAAGATAAAGACGATCTTAAACCTAAAGTCGCCTAAGAATGATAAGGAGGTCTAACGTGTGACAGGGAAGTTTGTTGATAACTTCTTAAAAACAAATTATTTTAGTCCATTTTTATTTAACTTTGGGTTTATTATAATTGAGAAAAATGATTTTAAATGAGCACAATATGATTAAACTTATGTGTTGTATAAGTTAGGTACTATCATCATTTTCTATGTTTTTTGTAGAAAATACTGAAGAAATTTGACTTAAAGAAGAGAAGCCAGATCAATTAATTTCCTGAGAAGCTGTTATAGAGTTATTGCAACAAACTATAATCTGAATTTCATATTTGAAATTCAAATTTGTGTCATCTGCAAATTTGAAAAGGGAAACATTAGTTCAGTTTTGATAGGCACTTAAACATGGGAGAAGCACCATTTAAAGGGTGATAGATAAACAAGGAAAGAGAACAAATTTCATTAAAAGAGGATTTTCCATTTGAAGATGATAATTTTCATAAAAGAAAAAAGATCTTATGATGATCTTTGAGCATCGATTTTAAAGGGCTGAAGGGGGATCAACCATCATCAAAAAAGGGGGATCGGCTTGAGGTGAAGAGAGAAGGTCGGCGGCTAGGGCAAAGCATGGTGGAGAAGAAGATTGTTCTTGGGCAAAAATCCAGAGGAGAATTTCTGCAGCATTTGATTTTCAATCATCATATTTTGTAAGATTTTTCTTTTTTGCATGGTGTTTTTCTATGAGTATGAACTAATTTCTCCTAGTCTTGTATGATGAAAGTATTATTTGTATTGTGATGATGAATTTATTTTAAGTTTCATGTATGCTTGTTTATTCATCTGTATTCGATTTATGAATTAGACAATGAAACTTTGGTTCTTTATCTTTTTATTGTGTTTCAAGATTCAGGAGAGGATGAGCGTTAGTATTTGGATGAAGATTTTCTTCATGTGTTGCAAGATTCGAGAGAGCAGTGACATAAATCTTTAACCAAAGTTTTTATATTTTTACCGTGTTTCAAGATTCGAGAGAGGAGAGACGTAAGTGCATCAAAATTCAATATAATGCGTTAAGAGAGCAAGAGATTTCGTCTTCTGGTTAAAACATTGATTTTCATTCTTCATGATATTTTTTCGCTTTGCCTAAGTTAGAGATGACTAGCAGAATGAAGAAATATACAGATTTTTGATATCGAGAGATATAGCTTTCCAGATTAAAAATCGTTACAAGATAAATTAATTGAATATTTTTATAAGACATTATTCTAAATATTCATCACAATAGACATAAGAAATCAGAATACAAAACAATTCTTCCAAATTGATTAAAAAATATTTCTAGAAACTTGTCATTAGTTTTATTAGAATTGAATCTATTTTCAAAACTCATTCTGATGAATTTGCTTGAATTTAAAAAAAAAACTTAAACTAGTATTTGCAAGCATTAGATTAGTCACTTACTCGTGAGAATGATCTTTACTTTCATTTTATTACTTAATCTGACACATGCACTTGTGTATATTATATACATCCATTTCAGACACATTAAGTTTTTGACGCAGTTGCCGGAGATATCAAGGTTTTTGCGATGTTATCGGGGATATCAAGTTTTTGACATCGTTGCCGGGAATATCATGTTTTTTGCGGCGTTGTCAAAGATATCAAGTTTTTGGAGTGGTTGTCGGTAATATCAAGTTTTTGGCATCGTTATCAGGATAGTGCAACAAATTTAGTGTTTTTTTGCAATATTAGTAGCTCTTATTATTTAGAGCTCAAGTTTTATTTTATTCTTATTTTAATTTGTATTTAGTTTAGTGCATGTCATTGTTTTTAAATTTTAAATTACATATTTTAAGTTTTATTTAGTCATAATCTATTTTAAAATTTATAAAACAGGTTATCTGTACTCAATATAATTTTCATGTGTAGTTTATTTTTGCAAAGAAATTTTTATTTAATTTTATGTGCATCTGTTTCAAAAAAAATTATACAAACGTGAGATGCAAGTGTTGTGGATTGTTTGTCATACTAGTGTGATGCGCTATATGGGGAGTATTGAGTATCATTCGTATCTCGCAGAATATAGAGAATCGAAATCTTTAGGTTCTCAATATTTTGCGGCAAATCAATATAACCTTGTGCCTTTACAACAAATAGTTTCTCGGTCTTATGACTCGTCTCCTTGGCTGTCGAGAGGTAAGGTTAGGAAGTATTTATTTTATCATAATACGAATTAGGTCTTGGAGGATTGTGTTACTTTTAAAAGACAAAGGGAGGGAGATAACGAACCAGACATCTGGATTGAGTCTACAACTTATACAGACAACACTCCTTCAGCCTATGATGAGCTATTCACAGTATCACTATGTTTACCTGGGACACTGAGACTATTGCGGATATGCCCATCATAATTGTGGCTGATTCGTATGTCGATATTGTGGAGTCACCTACTCATATAGATTCATCACCTATTTTTGATTCTCTGAACATATATAATTTGAATTATATATTAATAGTGTTCTGGTCCGAGTGAAAGGAAAGAATCAGCTACTCATCTACTATGTTAGCAGAGTCATGATGAAGGCAGAGCTCAGGTACTCCATTCTAGAGAAATTGGCATTTGCTTTGGTCATCTCGGCCAGAAAGCTCTGATCATATTTCCAGGCGCACTCGATTAAGGTGGCGAGCAATCATCCTCTTCGCAACATCATGGAAGGGGTAGAACACTCATGAAGGTTGGGAAGTGGTCGATGGAGCAGAGTGAGTTTGAGATCTCCTTCGTGGTGGAGACCAGCCCAGATCAGGATGACAAAGAAGTACTCGGCGCCGCACCCAACCGGAACCCTACCGACCCTGAATTATTAGCGTATTTTATTTCATTTTACTTAATATTTCAATTTATATGTTGAACAATTTTATTTGTTGCATGTCTCCATGCGTAACTTTTTTTTCCTTTTATTGCTTTGATTTTATTTGCCTTTTTTATTTCTTCCCAATTTCAAAGAGGAAGGTTTGGTTCAATTCATCTCCCAGTCGGCCCAGCAAGCAAGATTCCGTCCTCCCCAATCCGCTAAAGTTACAGTTGAGTCGCATGTGTTCTCCTGATGTGTTGGATGTGCGCGTTAGGGCTCCCAGTCTTAAAACCTTCCCCGATTCCGTCACCGCACGCGATCAGGAGCCTCCGCATGATGCCCATCTTCTGCCCATATTCCAGCCACGATCATATCTATTGGGTATATTGGGAATTATGTACCTGATTTGGAGAAATCCTTTCAACTCAATTATATACAGACTAAGTACTTCTTAGTTCAGTGAAGGTAGACTCAGGAAATAAATTCCTTTAGTCATTGTTGGGTTGAGTTTATCTCACTCAAGAAGCTTGACACATAGAAACATCTCTTGTGTCAAGAATATCCACCAACTCACCTTCATCATGTAGGATCCAAGTGTGGATCTGAGCTGTAGGGCTTAATTGTCTGAGGTAGGAGAGTGCTGCTCACTGAGTGTAGGGCCTTTGTATCTGAGGTAGGTGACAAGTTTGTCACTGAGGTAGGTACCTGGAAGGGTACTGTGCCTTGTGCCTGAAGTTGTAGGGCTGAAAATCTTGAGCTGTAGGCCTTAGAGATAAGGCTAAGGTAGGTGGCTTGAGGGTCACTAAGTGTCGGAGCACTGCAGAGCTCTGAGGTAGGATCCTTTGTGGATCTGACGAAGAATCGCGTACAAGAGAAAAAATTGCATTTGGAGAAAAAAAATTTAGGGCTTTTCTGAGAGCTCTCAGAGTTTTTTCTATCAAACAATCTGCGGCTTTGTCTGTAGAGTTTTTCTGAGAATTGTTTTTAATAGCTCTACTCAATTAGCAACTTCTCCATCTGCAACAACTGTCCCATACAGAGTCATAATCATTTGGCAAAATTGATTTGTGAGATTATTGATTAAGGTATTTATCTACCTTGTGCATTTTTGTTGCCACGAGTCCATTGTTGCTTTGGAATTCGAATTCTGCTGAGCAAATTAGAAAGTTATTGACTTTTGAAGTCCCATCATTTGAATGAATTGATTTTAATCTGCTTGTAACAAATTAATCCGCATTTATAATTTTTCAATATGCACTTAAAATATAAGTCTCACATATCAAAAATATATTTAGACATAACAATTAGGCCCAATAAATTTGCCAAACTATTGTATATTTCTGTGTTTTAAAATTACTATTAGTTTTTAAATGCAATAAATTTAAGAATAATTTCAAAAAAGAAAAAAACAGAATTGAAATCATAAATACACATTGAGATCCAAGTTTTGATTCGCATTTCTGCAAAATCACAGCCGGTTCGGTCCTAAACACCAAATGCCCGCCCAACTTCGTTTATGTTTTGAACAGCAAATTTGACCTAGGCTCCGTTTCAGGGGGGGGGGGGGGGTGCTTAGTTTCACCGGTTAAGCGGTTACGACCGCATAAACTAAACCTCAATTAAGGTCTGACTCATGCGGTCGTAACCGCTTGACCGATGGAAATAAGTCCCCCAAAGGGAACCCTAAATTGATTGTTCCGGAACCCCACAGTTTTTTTATATATATAAGAAAATGTTGTTTAATTGGATTCTTATTTACGAGTCAAACCAGCCCGTTCTAGGAACTTCATTTTCAGCAGACCGGACCCGAACAGGCCGAAACAAACATGCCCTCTCGGGTTCTTTTGAATTCAATTTATAAAATTTTATTTAATTGACATTAGTCTCCCCCTGCCGGCCCGCTCAAGATCAAAGTAAATGAAATCTCATGTTCTAATTAAAAAAAAGCTTCTAAGTGCCGGCCCCACATATGTCAATGACTAGAATCCTCATTTAGTTCCGTTATTCCCACTTAATTTTAGGCGCGTGACTGAATATTAATACAGTCGTACGATCTGATATCCAACGGCGGAGTTGTTTTCGCGTAATGTTGCAATATTCTAAAAATACTATCAGTATTGTCAACAATATACGATAGTATTTTGAACATTGATGTTGTTTTTGATGGAACCAACGATTTGATGCACAGGAGTATCATGATATGTAAGGCGAGACAAACACATTACAATTTCTCATGAACATAATTGACTCATCTCATGGCATCTCTTTGCTAATTAGGGCCAAAAGAGCACAAAATATGACCAAGTAGTTCACAGCAGACAGCATTTCTACATGCGCTCCAGAATTAAAGAAATCTATATAAAGAGAGGCAAGCAGTTGTTGTTCAGCAGGTGCAGCGCTCCACAATAATAACCTGAAGCAACAGCTCTTCTTGTGTGGAGGCAGAATTAATTAACAATGAGCAGCTCTAAGGTAACCAGCGCCGCTGATCACTATCTGGCCGGGGATATTGAGAGCTGCTCCAATATCTCCTTCAACGCACCAGCGGCGGCGGCAGCAGCAGCAGGTCATATGGATGCGGAGCCGGCACATCGTAGGGTCCCCTCGCCGCCGAAGAAGAAGACTGCGCATTCTTTTGGGCAATGGATAGGGGAGTGTTTCTTCCCCGATGATCCTCTTCAAATACTGAAGAAGGAGAAGACGGCGATGAAGAAGCTCACACTGGGGCTTCGCTGCCTCTTCCCCATACTTACTTGGGGCTCTAACTACACCCTGGAACTCCTCAAGTCTGATATCATCGCCGGGCTCACCATCAGCAGCATGGCCATCCCACAAGTAATTTTTTATTTTAACACAGATTTCGTTCATGATTTTGAATTGCTAATATTGCCGTTAATTTATAAAGACGCGGCGGCGGCCGTCATGAACACGGTGGTCATGAATTGTCGTTCGTGAACGACAGATCTCTAACTAAAAAAATTCTTGCATTTTATGTTCAAAATTAGTTTATTTTCATGGCAACGGTCATAACTTTTGTCTTGTCAAATATAGATTCTATGAAAATGACACTTTTTTATCAAACTCATCAGAGCAAATAAGACGTGCCAAACGAAGCATTGATGTGGCTGCGGTGATTGCCGCAGGTTATTGTGTGTGTGAAATGCGGGTCGTGTTTAATTTTAAGCAAAAAACGGCATGGCAAACAAACAATGAATCAATAAAGAGTATGCAATTTGAGTTTTTCAATCTGTGGCTATATTGCCGCCATTAAGATTTCTCACCCCTAGGTACGTAGGGACGGATTAGAGAAATTAGAAATGATAGTGCGCCTTTTTTTTTACATACAATAGTATTTCAAATTAAGTTTGAGGGTGCATATAACTGAGTTTTGTCTGCGAATAGACAAATTTAATCTATGAATAGTCAAAATTTGGCCTGCTTATAGCGAATTGCAAAAAGATGATGTCAATATCCCTTTGACCCCCCCCTATAGATCGAGGAATTTTATGGTGTCACCAGGGTTCATATAGCTATGTGCCTCAATAAATAACATCGTCTTAACTGCGGGGCCTACTGCCAGAAAAAATAATTTGTCGTTTTCTAGCACGCGCTAGTTTCGTCGTTTAGGGTTTCGGATTCCAAAAACCACGGCAGTACACACCGGCGGCCGCGTTACTCCCTCCGGTGATCCAGTAGCCGAAAATCTACACTCCCCGAAGACCTAGCGACACAGAACCTTGTATTTTTCCCGGCATTTTTTGGTTGCTGAAAAGACAAGTAATGGTATTTTCCCAAACTTTTTCCCAAATTTCTTAGGATCGAAATCTGCTTGCAATACATTGTGTATGCCTCCACCTCTGTTTGAACAATAGAAAACGGAACAACAATCTGTCGGATTAAGAAAACCAAAAAACAGTAGTTTATTCAAACGTACATCACATTTTTAATCTTACCTTTAAAGCTGAACGGAAATAGTATATACTGATGTAATATATATTACAGCAGTCATTACAACCGTAATAACAAATTACGGCAGTAACACCATCGTAAACTACAAGATCTACGAAAGTTAAACATGACATGAACGGACAGTCGTCACTTACAATACCCAGATCACTGCAAGTTTCTTAACCATCTGTCATGTCTGCGGGGAACGAAAACCTTTACGACAGCGGCGAGACCGGTGCTGGAGGAAGAAGGAGACGGCGGATGGGGAAAAACCTAGAAGGTGATTTAATTTCGAAAAACCTAAAGAAATGGTTGGGCGGGAGGAATTGGCGGACTGCGAAAAAAAGGCAGTGGGCCCCGCGGTTAAGAAGATGTTATTTATTGAGGCACATAACTCTATGAACCATGATGACACCATAAAATTTTCCCTATAGATCGGCCCCTGCCCCTGTGGTCTTGAGCTTTGAGAAATTGAACTTTTTTTAACTAGAGGTTGGGTTTAGTTTAGTCTGAAACCTTATTATATAAAAATATAAAGAATTTAAACTCTATTTTTTATATATAGAATGCTCAGTTTTAAAGCATTTGTCACTTATCACTACTGTCTTCGATGGTATTTAAGAAATTGATTTGGACTCATTGAGTTTGTTTTTAATGCAGGGAGTGAGTTATGCAAATCTTGCGAATCTTCCACCCATGTATGGCTTATGTGAGTTCATCCCAAGTTCATTTCTTCTGTATAATAATAGTATGTATTGTATTTGACGAAGCTATGTAGCTAACACTAGATATTTATTGGAGGATCTTCTCGAATAATTGGCTTTTATGTTAGCTATATATATATTTTTTATTATTATATATAAAACAATATACACACACTCAAAGAAGAACAAGCCTCTCCGCACAAAGAGAGTAGTAGATATTTAAATTTTATGGCGGGTTTTTTGATGTAATATTGGTTTGCAGTCTTAAGATGTCTGAACTTACTGGAAACTTGGATTGACAGAGTTTGATGTGCAATCGGGCCGAGTACCGCGGTAGAGCAATGGAATAAATCGAGCACAAGCAATAACCCAAAATATAAACAGAGCGAGATTTCAAGTATACACAGACGACAAATAAATTTTACGTGCTTCGGAGAGAAGCTCCTACGTCCATGGGGAGAGCGCGCCGGAAAAGATCTACTATAATGATGAGCAGTTACAGATTACAACAGAGACCGTAAAGGTCGAGCAATAAAGAGAACCAGAAAAACTGAAATAGGAGATGTCGCTGTACCGACAGCGCTGTCGTCGGGCGACAGTGATGCTGTTCTTCTTCTCCGCTGGAACCGTCGCCTGTTGTGCACGCCTGAAGCCGATCCGCCTGGATCTACCGCCTGATGTCGTTGCACGCCTGGAACCACCACTGGAGGTTGGCCGCCAGGATGAAGCCCGGCCTAATGTCGCTTTGCCTGAAGTCGACCGAAACGCCGCTGATAGCTCGGTCAGATGTCGCTTCGCCTGGAGCCGACTGGAACAGCGCCTAGCAGAGCCTGTTTCCGCCGTCCAGAACAAGTTACCGCCGCCTGGAATGAACTCCTTCTTCCCTCTTGATTATCCCCCTCAGATGAATTCAGATTGCTTGTTGGTGTATCGGTGCGGGGGGGGGGGGGGGGGGGGGGGGGGAGGGGGGGCGCTCCTTATATAGGAGATGAGAGGGAACCGAATATCAAAATTGGCACAGCCCAAAAAAGAATATCAGTCTGGATATATATTCTCTTATTAATGATCTCCCTAATAGATATTCCTAAATTAGGATTAGCCAGGATTAGGAATCATATAGGCACACGGATCGTTGAGGTGACACGATCTCAATAATCTCCACTGTGACGCCTTATACGATAAGCTCCACCTGCAGCTAGGATCTTCTCCCTCCAGCAAACTACCCCCTCTCCCTGGGGTCGCCCCAATCAGCATACACCAATATGAGCCAAGTCAAGGCAGTGCTTGAACTTGAATTATGTCACTAGTTTGGTTACCATGTCCGCAATATTCTCCTTTGTGGGCACCTTCAGTAACCGAATGTCTCCGCCAGCAACGAACTCTCTCAATTTGTGGTAGCGCACGTCGATGTGTTTTGTCCTGACATGATAGATCGGGTCTTTGGCCAGACAGATAGCACTCTGACTGTCACAGTGCAGTTTCACCACTTCTTGAGAAATCCTGAGTTCTTTGGAGAAACCTTTGAGAAAGATGGCTTCCTTTGCTGCTTCCACTGCTATAATATACTCTGCCTCCGTTGTAGATAGAGCTACGATGTCCTAAATAGTGGCTTTCCAACTGATGGGACCTCCACCTAGAAGAAAGATATACCCGGAAGTAGATCTTCTCCTATCGAGGTCACCGGCGTAGTCAGAATCAATGTAGCCCTCTAGAGCACTGACATCCTTGCTCCTCTGAAATACTAATATGACATCTGGAGTTCCTCTCAAATACCTTAGAATTCACTTGACGGTTTTCCAATGCTGTTGCCCTGGATTCCCCATGTATCTGCTGACAATGCTCACAGCCTGAGTGATATCTGGTCTCGTGCAGATCATCGCGTACATCAAGCATCCTACTGCACTGACGTACAGTACGCTAAGCATCTTCTAGTGTTTCTCCTCGGTGTCTGGACACTGTTGAGATGATAATCTGAACTGCTGTCCCAGAGAAGTCGTGACTGACTTGGAATCCATCATACTGAATTTCTCCAAAACCTTCTTGATGTATTAGGTCTGAGAAAGCCAAAGCATGTCGCGCTTTCTGTCCCGCTTGATCTTCATCCCAAGAATTTTTTGCGCATGACTGAGATCTGTCATCTCGAACTCATCATGCAACTTCTTCAGTAATTGAATCTCCTGGGATGACTTGCACGCAATCAACATGTCGTCGACCTACAGCATCAGAATCAGAATGTCCCCATTGGCTAGGAACTTGTAGTAGACACAACTGTTGTACCGGCTTCTGATGAAGCCCAGTGAGACCATAAATGTATCAAACCTCTTGTTCCACATCCGTGGAGACTGCTTCAGACCGTAGAGAGATCTATTCAGTTTGCACACCTTTTTCTTGTTACCGGGTTTAATAAACCCCTCAGGCTGTAAGATATAGATCACCTCCTCTAAAAGGCCGTGAAGAAATGTCATCTTCACATCCAACTATTCCAGCTCCCTGTCCCACATCGCTACTATCGCAAGTAGCATCCGTATGGAATAGTGTTTCACCACGGGTGAGAAGATTTCGTTGAAATCAACTCCTTTATTCTGTGCAAACCCCTTTGCCACAAAATTGACCTTGTACCTCCACTAGTCCTTCCCGGATGTGGACTCCTTCCTAAACACCCACTTGGAGCTGATTGTCTTAGCTCCTTTGGGTAGACTAACCAACTCCCAAGTCTGGTTCTTCTGAAGTGAGAACATTTCTTCCTTCATCGCATCTTTCCACTGAGAGCTGTCACTGCTCTTCATAGCTTCTTGATAAGACCCAGGATCTGAGGAGATCACTTGAAAGGCATATGCTATAGTGTTTTGTAGCCTGAGAGACAGTCTGACCTCTCTCCTTGCCCTTTCTCTGGCAATAGAGTACGGCTCCACTTCAGTAGGTTGCACAGTATCAGCATCCTCCGGGTCGGAGGAATCACCATGGTCTTCAGCCTGGTCACTTCCTTCTAGCTCCACCTCTAGGGGTGTGCCTGGAGTCTTCTCCACCTCTTTAGACTGAGGCTGAGACTTCTTCAGCATATAAGCCTCATCGAAGATCACATCGCACCTGACCTCCACCTTCTTAGTGTCAGGGTTCCACAGCTTGAATCCCTCCGTGCCTGCCTTTCGGCCCAGAAAGATGCACCGTCTGGACTTAGCATCCAGATTCGTCCTCTCGGAGTCCTGTACAAGGGTGTACACATGACAACCAAAGATATAGATATCAGAATAGTCATCAGAAATACCTGACCAAGCTGCCTGTGCAGACTTCAAATCCAGTGACATCGATGGAGAACAATTCACCAGGTAACATGTCGTATTGATTACTTCAGCCCAGAAATACTTAGGTAGGCCAGAAAATAGATGCATAAACCGAGCTCTCTCCAATAGCGTACTATTCATTCTTTCTGCGACGTCGTTTTGATGCGGTGTGTCGGGAATAGTGAGATGAAGAGTGATGCCCTCCTGATTGCAGTATGCCTGGAACTCCGCTGAGGTATATTCACCGTCATTGTCAGATCTGAGGTATTTCACTCTCTTCTCGGTCTGCTTCTCCACTTTCGTCTTCCAAATTTTGAACTTCTCGAAGACTTCAGATTTATGCTTTAGAAAGTAAATCCAGACCTTCCTTGAGAAGTCGTCGATGAAGGTCACAATGTATCTCGCACCTCCAAGCGAAGGCTCTGGGGCAGGCCCACAAACATCTGATTGTATATACTTCAGTGTTGGCTTACTCCGCTTTGTTGATGTTATGAACTTTACATTACACTGCTTCCCGAGAACGCAGGTCTCGCAAAAGTCTAACTTGCACATCTTGACCCATTTCAGTAGGCCCTTCTTGTGAAGCTCCAACAGTCCACTCTCGCTCATGTGACCAAGCCTGGCATACCACAGCAGAGACGAGTCCTCATCTGACGTCGCAGTAATTGTTGCATCACCGTCAATTGTGGTGCTGATCAGTCTGTAGAGAGTACCGGAGCGCTCTCCTTTCATAGCCACCATAGTGTCTCTCTTGACCATCAGATATCTGCCTTCGTCGGTGTAAGAGTATCCGGCCACCTACAGAGTACCAAGGGAAATGAGACTCTTCCTCAGATCAGACACGTACCTTACATCTGCAAGGGTTCTGATTGTTCCGTCAAACATTTTTATTTGGATGTTGCTGATCCCGTGTATCTTGCATTTTGAGTCGTTTCCCATCAAAACACGACCGTCGACACATTGCCTGAAGCTAGTTAACCATTCTATGTTCGAGCACATGTGATACGAGCATCCCGTATCCATGATCCAAGTGTCGGTGGAGTCGAGGGTAGATTGAACATGGAGTACGTAAGCATCGCTCTCTGGGTCTAAAGCCACAACCGTTTGTTGTGGTGCCTGATTCTTTTCTTTCGCCTTTTTTCTTCGGACAGTTGTTTTTCCAGTGCCCTTCTTCTTTGCATTAGTGGCATTGGTTCTTCTTGTCTCTAGACTTGGACCTAAGTCGATTGAACCTCTTCCCTCTATCTCTCGATCTCTCTCTGACCGGCTATTTGTTCTTTACGAACAAACCCTCGCTGGTGCTAGGGCCAGATTTGCTCCTCGTTTCATTTGAGAACAACGTCGTCATCACCTCCTCCATCTTAAGAGTGTCCTTTCCGTAGAGGATGGTGGTGACCAGATGGTCATAGAACTTTGGTAGAGATGATAGTAATAGAAGAGTCTGGTCTTCTTCTTCGACCTTCACATTCATGCTCCGCAGCTGAGAGATGAGTTTGTTGAATGCATTCATGTGCTCCAGCAACTGATTGCTCTCGGACATCCTCAGACTGTACAATTGTCTCTTCACGTAGAGCTTATTCGTGAGAGACTTAGACATGTACAGTTCCTCCAATCTCTTCCATAGGTCTTTTATAGTCTCAGTGTCGACTACGTTATGCATGACCTCATTGGCTAAACTTAACTGAATCGTGCTGATGACCTTCAGATCCAGTTTTTCTCATTTGTCATCCTTCTTTTCGGACTTCTCATTGCCGAGGAACGCCTTGTGGAGACCTTGCTGAACGAGAACCGTCTTGATCTGCTTTTTCCAAAACTCGAAGTCGATTTTGTCGTCGTACTTCGAAATCTTGAATTTTGTTGTCATTGTTTTGCTCGCAAAGCTACTGGGCAATCTGAATAATGTTCACGGACCAGATCTGAGAATATAGGGAGCGGACCGATGTCCTCACCTACCGTTGACTCGGATCTAAAATCGGAACGTCTAGACAATCACCCCGTGGAACCTCCCTATGATACCAATTGATGTGCATTGGATCGAGTACCGTGGTAGCGCAACGAAATAAATCGAGCACAAGCAATAACGCAAAATATAAACAGAGTGAGATTTCAAGCACACACAGACGACAAATAAATTTTATGTGGTTTGGAGATGAGCTCCTACGTCCACGGGGAGAGCACGCCGGAAAAGATCCACTATAATGATGAGGAGTTACAGATTACAACAGAGTCCGTAAAGGTCGAGCAATAAAGAGAAAACCAAAAAAACTGAAATAGGAGTTGTCGACGTTCCGACAGCGCTGTCGTCAGGCGACAGTGATGTTGTTCTTCTTCTCCGCTAGAACAGCCGCCTGCTTTGCAAGCCTGAAGCCAATCCGCCTGGATCGACCGCCTAATGTCGTCGCACGCCTAGAACCACCACTGGAGGTCGGCCGCCGGGATGAAGCCCGACCTGATGTCGCTTCGCCTGAAGTCGACTGGAACGTCGCTACTAGCTCAGCCAGATGTCGCTCCGCCGGGAGCCGACTGGAACGCCGCCTAGCACAGTCTGCTGTCGCCGCCGAGAACAAGAAACCACCGCCCGGAATGAAATCCTTCTTCCCTCTTGATTATCCCCCTCAGATGAATTCAGATTGCTTGTTGGTGTATCTGTGCAAAAGGGGGGCTCCTTATATAGGAGATGAGAGGGAACCGAATGCCAAAATTGGCACAGCCCGAAAAAGAATATCAGTCTGGATATATATTCTCCTATTAATGATCTCCCTAAAAGATATTTCTAAATTAGGATTAGCCCGGATTAGGAATCATATAGGCACACAAATCATTGAGGTGACACGATCTCAACAAGAGTTATGGCAATGTTAAATCCCCCAGATGTGACTGTTTGGGAGCATGGGTTCCATAAAGAAAAAAATATAGGTGCGTTTCTCCCACCTAAGATTGGGGTGGGGGCGCACATCAAATCATTAATACTTGTAAAAAACAACAATTTTGATTAAAATACTGACAATACTGATTGTATTTTTTTCAATACTGCAGTATTCCGCGAAAACAACTCAATCATAAGATATCAGATTATACAACTGTATTTAATTCTTCACCTAAAACTAAGTGGGAGAAATGCATCTAAATTTTTTTTTCAGTGAACCCCTGCTTCGGAGGTTCCGATTGCGCGTGACTGATTTGTGGTCCAACATGGCACGACTTCTTTGGGGTCCACCCGTACACAATTGCTTTGGGAATTACGTACGGGTATCATTCTTTTTTCATGTAGAGTGAATCTCAGGCGTTCAATGTTCTATCCAATGGCGCCCAAAAATAAAATAAATGAAATAGAGAAAATAAATCTTGATGCACAAAATACAAAGCACGATGCTCAGGTCATCTCATCGCCATAAATGAAAGGTGTGTGTGGGGTCCGAAGGAATTTGTTGTTGCAATAATGCCATGCCAGCAAATTTTAAAATTGCATATATGTGATTTAAATACCAGAACAATCTTTTGAATAAAACGTGATAACAGAAGCAACCAATCGAACTTGTAGCAATTCTCTCTAAAATAACTTTCACATTTATGCTCTGTTTGATTTGGTGTTTTTTGCTTCAGTAAGTTAGGAAAAACAACCAGGCCGTCGTAGAAGGTAGGTTGGCCATGACATGTACAGTTATGACCGCCATCAAAAGTTTTGAATACAGGTGTCCATAAAAACTTGGCCCGGCTTGGAAAAAACTGGCCTAGGCCCGGTCTCGGTCTAGCTCGCCCCGGGCCCATGATAGGCTCTGAGGGCCTAACAAGCACCCATACAAGGTAAAAACCTGGCCTGGACCTGGAGCAACCATGACCTGGGCCTAGCACCCAAGCCAGACACCAGCTGACCTCATATAAGCTGGATTTCACTAATGAAATTCCTCTTAAGGCGTGATTTCATTTGAAAATACCTCATATAGGCCTGCCTATGCACGGGGATTTTTCGTTTGGTAATCCCGCCTATATGCCCACCTATACACGGATTTCCTTTTGGAAATCTCGCCTATAGACATGTTTTTTTATTTTTTAAATTAAAGATTTTATTAAAAATTATTTAATTTTAAAATATATTTAAAAATTCTAAATAACCGGATCCGACCTTGGGGGCCTTGGCAGATCCCATCTTGAAGAGATGTCCCGAGTCTGACTAAAGTCATGCCCAAGCCCTAGCCCAGGTGGCAAAACACCAGACTTTTTGATCACACCTAGTTTTGAACATAGAAGTGGATAAGTTCCTTAGAAGAGGTCAGGCTTTCATGAATTTGTGCCGTAATTTTTTACAAGTGAATTTAATTTATATAATTTTAAATTAATTTCAAAAAATATGACCTATACCACTCAATTTATTATGATTTTTGTAAATGATAGCCTACCATAGTAGATGCAGAAGCTCTGCTAAAAAGTTTTTGAATTTTCATGAATTTTCATTATTACTCTAAATTTGATGATAATGTAATTACTTGAATAGACATTATATTTTACTTTTTTGTAATAGAGTGTAATATATATTTAATTTTCCTGATGAAAGTTTGAAATGAAATAAATTATTGTTGTATTCTGTGAACATATGACAGACTCGAGCTTTGTGCCCCCACTGATATATTTGGTACTTGGAAGTTCAAGAGATCTTGCTGTGGGGCCATCCTCCATTATTTCTGTGGTGCTTGGATCCATGTTGAGCGAGGAGGTCTCTCCTGAGGACCAGCCCCTTCTCTTTCTACAACTAGCTTTGACAACAACATTTTTTGCCGGTGTTTTTCAGGCTTCATTGGGCGTTCTTAGGTATACTATTTCTTTTATTTTTCCTATTAATTAATTAGTACTATGAATTGCATGTCAATAATTATTATAGTATCATTATTAATTAGTACATATTTATAACAATATAATGTTACATATTTTCTGCGGGACTAAACTCAATGCTCCCGGCCTTAATCAGTGCAATTTAAAATTTGAAGATTTTTTATGCTCTATCATTGGTTGATGATGAATGGTCAAACTCTAATTATTGATAAATATATATATCTTGAAAGTAGACAATCAGAAATCTATCCAGCTAAGATTAAACAACAAAATCATTCAAACTCTATTTATTATTTTTTTGATTAAATAATTAGTGTTAGATAAATAATATTTTCCAAGTCAAGATCTCAATTTGCAAAATGCTTTAGAAAACTATTCACTTAATATTCACACAACTTGCATTGTATATTAAGATAATATTATATATATATATATAAATATATATATCTTGAAAGAAGACAAAATTTAATTAAATTTTATAATTCTGTAGAATAGATATATATTTAATTGAGAGCATCCAAATGCTTCTTCGTAGATTAATTTTAAAATTTGGGTTGCAGATTTGGATTCATTGTGGAGTTTTTATCAAAACCAACGCTTGCTGGGTTCACAGGCGGCGCGGCTATCATAACAATACTGCAGCAACTCAAAGGACTCACTGGAATTATTCACTTCACTAAAAAAACTGGAATTCTGCCAGTGATGCTCTCAGTTTTCGATCACATATCAGAGGTATATTTGTGTTATGAAAAAATCGGTATACACAGATAATTTTCAGATGCTCAAAAAATTAATCTAACGGCAAAAAGAGCGGTTACAAATAACGATAAACACAAAATAATAAAAAACACTGCAAACAAAGAACATCAAACATAAAGTGGTTTCACGAAATAGGATACATCCATTGTGCAAGCCAAATATTTTATTTCTTTTTCTCAAACATGCAATACGGCTATAAAAGAGGGGAAAAAGAAACGAAAAGATTGATGGTGATTTCGAATCCTCCAAGATCCGGCCGTACACGTTGCGACGAGAAAGAAAATTCGGCGGCAAGAGAAGAAGCCGGCGGCCGAGAGACGAGCACACTACAGCGAGGAGCAAGCCCGTTGGCGAGGCTGCAGCAAGAAGAAAGCTCGTTGGCCAAGGTAGGCGGCGCCAACCACAAAGAAACGCACACGCGGAAGCAATGAGAAAAAAATCCCTGATTCGGTCAAGACCGGCCGAGCACTCTACGCATTCCTACTGGCCAAATTTCTCATAGGCATGGGGGAAAACTGGTGACACTTTTATAGAGGTGAAGAACCCTAAAATTTGGTAGAAAGGAGGGATCGGCTGAATCCAATTAAGAAAGGAGAAAAAATTATCTTCCAAAAAATCTCCTCCATCAGCGGTAGGAAATATATTCTGTCGCCAATGCAATATAATTGATATTAGGGGATTCCAAAAATAGAGCCTTGAATTGAGTGGTCTCCAAAAGAAGCAGCGCCGGCCTGAAGCAAATTGCGGAATCAAATACGGCGGAATAGTACAACAATCTCCACCTTGACGACTCTTTCAAGACATGCTCCACCTGAAGTTCTTTACCAGAAAAATAACTAAAAAATGATAGTTATATGAATACAGGTATATAGATAACATGACAAAAAATAAACGAAAATAAACATGAGCAAATGAAGAAATGATAACCAGGAAAACAAAAAAAACATAATTGCAGGAAGTTGAAAAAAAACACTCAAAATAAGAAAAAATAAAAGATGAGAAAAAACATTGAAGGATATCCTTATTTGCATCCTCAAGGCATAGGAATGCGACAGACTTTTCTTTTTTGTCACCAGGGGTCTTCTTTTTTTCCTTCTGCTGAAGTTTTCGACAATCTTTGATTCCATGACACTTCTTTTTGCAGTAGTTATAATGACTATCTAAACTATTCTTAGACTTGCCACATCTGACTGAACCAGACTGGCACCGAGAAAAAAAATTGAACTTTCAGCAATACCTAAGTCGGGCGACTTCTTTCGGATGTCATTTGAGAGTAAGGTTACAGTCACCTCCTTCGTGTCCAAAATATCTTTATTATAGGTGAGGATAGTAACCATGCTTTCAAAAGACTTTGGAAGAGAGTTCAAAAATAACTGTCTTGTGCTCTTCCTGCACTTTGATATTCATGCTGAGACACTCAGATAACAGTTTGTTAAAACTATTCAGTTGGTCATGTAGAGAGAAACTCTCATTCATGTTGAAATTGTACAACTGCTGTTTGAGGTAGATGTGATTGCAGAGAGACTCAGACATATAGGTACTCTCGAGCTTTGCCCAAAGATCAGAGACACTCATCTCTGAAAGAACTTCATATAACACATCATTATGTAAACAAAGCTGTATGGTGGACAGAGCTCTGAGATCCAAATCCTCCCACATGTGATCGGTAAGCTCAGCATCCTTATGTGTCTTTCCCAATAAGACAGAGTGTAAAATTTCATTGATCAGTAGTGTTTTGACCTTCACCTGCCACATCTCAAAATTGTGTTTTCCCATCGAACTTCGCAACTTCTAACTTTGCACTAGATGTGAAAGATGTCATAGAAATCAAACTGAAGAAATATGCACAGAGACCGAGGCGATTTGATAGATTCACGGATCAAGATTGGGAAGAAAGAGAGTGGACCGATGTCGTCACCTATCGTTGACTCAACTCGAAACAGAACATCCAATTAGTCATCGATCGAACCTGACTCTGATGCCACTTGTTATGAAAAAACCAGTCCAGACAAATAATTTTTAGATCTTCAAAAAATTAATGTAACAGTAAAAAGAGCGGTTACGAAAAATGATAAGCACGAAATAATAAGAAATACCACAAACAAAGAAAACCAAATATAAAGTGATTCCCTGAAATTGGGTACATCCACTGTGCAGGCAAAATATTTTATTTTTTTTCTCAAAACATACAATACGGGCTATAAAAGAGGGAAAACTAAACCGAGTGATTGATGGCGATTTTGAAACCTCCAAGATGAGGCATACAAGTTGCGACGAGAAAGAAATCCAGCGGCAAGAGGAGAAGTCGGTGACCGGGAGACGAGCACACTGCAGCGAGGAGGAAGCCCGTCGACGAGGCTGCAGTAAGAAGAAAGCTCATCGACCAAGGTAGGCGGCGTCAACCACAAAGAAACGCACACGTGGAAGCAGCTAGGAAGAAAGCTCCTGGTTCGGCCAAGACCGGCTGACCACTCTGCATATTCCTACTGACCGAATTTCCCATATGCATGAGGGGAAAACTGGTCACACATTTATCAATGTGAAAAACCCTTAAATCTGGTAGAGAGGAGGGGCCGGCTGAATCCGACCAAAGAAGGAGAAAAAATCTCTTCCATCAGCGGTAGAAAATATATTCTGCCACCAATGCAATTTAACTGATTGTAGGGGATTACAAAAATAGAGCATCGAATTCAGTGGTCTCCAAAAGAAGCAGCCGATATGTAGCAAATTGCGGAGTCAAATACGACGCAATAGCAGACATGTACAACATAATTTATATATTTTTTTATGTAGGTATCTTTTGAACACTTATACATACACTATAACAAATTGCACTCATCTATCTTCTGAAATTACAGGAAGCAAGAATTAGTGTATGTGTGCTCAGGGGCGTATGAGAGAGAGAGAGTTGCATCATTTGTTCTGCAAATTATTTTTTTTACAATGAAAATGATGTGATTAAGCATTTTTTACATCATTTGTTTAAGCAAATTTGTTCTATATAGTTTAATTTTTTGAATATATACATGTCTAACTACTTGAAAGTGAGGACCAATTGGTGGAGTTTATGCCCAAATACTTGAGCAATAACTGATATTGTTGTACTAACATATTGTACATAAATTTGAATGATGGGCCTCCTGTCTTAAGATAGACAAATGAAAATTGATGTGCCTCAGCTAACAATTTATAAGAATTTCTATCTAGAACTGCATGACTAACTTTTGCATGAGAAATTCCAATTAATTCAAATAGAAGTGCAAGGTAGTATTAATGAAGTAAATGAATAGTCTTGACTTCGGTCAAAGAAAATAAAATTAAACAATAAATAAAATAATCTATCTGCACAAGATAGAAGTACATTTTAATAAATATTGGTATGATTTGCCTAACATTTTGACTTTTATTCTTTAACATTTGCAGTGGAATTCGAAAACAATGTTGATGGGCTTCACATTTCTGGCTTTATAAATAAAATAATCTATCTGCACAAGATAGAAGTATATTTTAATAAATATTGGCATGATTTGAATAACATTTTGACTTTTTATTCTTTAACTTTTGCAGTGGAATTCGAAAACAATGTTGATGGGCTTCATATTTCTGGCTTTATTAATAGCAGCAAGACAAGTCGTAAGCTTCTTCCTCAAGAGAATTCAAGATATTTTTCCCTTATTATTTGTTCTGATATATATATATATATATATATATAGATCAAACAAAGCAAAGATTCATTCAGCATTTAAATTTTTTGAGAACATTCACATACCTCTAGAAGACTTTGTAATCTTTAGAGTAGAATTGAATACTTACATGATGTTAGCACCCCTTAAATCACAAGCGAGAGAGGAAAAGGAGAAACCTTTTCATTACTCCAACAAGCTTGAATATATTTGTCTTCATCTTGCAAGTGAATGTTTATTGATTTCCCTTTCAAACCAATCTCAACTCCCTGCTTTATCAAATAACAAATATTTGCAAAAAATACCTTGCAATTAGATTGTAAATTTGAAAGCTTTTGATTGCATGCTCTAATCAATAATTTTGAAACTTCTAATCAAACTTACACCTCAACTTGTTAGGCATGTGAGAGTAAACAATCAACAAAACACACAAGGTGACAGGTGAGAGATATTTGGTTTCTCACCGCTCCAAGCCTCCTGAGGAGTCGTTCCCACAACACTCTTAGATGAAACCATTTTAACAAATAAACGGCACAAGCAATTACCTCCGCTAAATGATGGTTTTGATATCCCCTTTGCACTCAGCATGCCCATAGCACATTCTATAATAGTTCGGTCCTCCTTTCAACAACATCTAGTCGAGGTGTATATTCAGTGGTGAACTAATGTTTCATCCCATTCTCATTCAAAGAATGTTGGAAGTCATGAGAGATATTGATGTGATCTCAAACCTATGGTTGTAGTTTTCAAAGAATAAATAGCGATCTTTTAAAATGATTGTGGCGCGAGAAAATTTTGCGGGCTATTTTAATGAACTAAACGACTTAAGCGTCGCTCGCGAACGCAAGGCCACCACACGAGCGTAAGAACGCTAACAATCACAATTCCACAGACAAACAATTAGGAGGCGGAAAATTCAGATATGAAATGACGGTAATTAGGAGATTAAGAAACCTAGAGCAAGCTCCAGTAACTAACTATTCATTTAAACATGTACGCATAAAAATTACTAGTGTTCGCAAGCGAGCAGATGAAAGGTATACCACGGGGAAGAGAGGCGGAGACTTCCAAGTCCCCTGAAGGTGTAGGAGGAAGCTGTAGGAGGCTGCAGAGCTTGGGATGTCCAGGAAGGTGCTGGTGGAATGCTGGGGGCTGGCAGGAGAGGAGTTGTCGTGCACAGTAGGGCTCTGACAGTGGTGGCGGACCTGAGAGGGAGTTGGCGCATGGCTGGAAGGAGCGGGAGGGCTGTAGGCCCGTCGGATTCGTCGGGGCAGGCCGCAGAAAGGATCGTCGGAACCCTAGCTAGGCTCCTACGTCAGTTCCAGCGGCGTATGGGAGGTGCACTGGCGGAGCAGAGGCTGTTTCGTCGGGGGCATCAGGCGAGGGAAATGTCGGGGACTTCAGGCACAGGCAACGTCGGGGACTTCAGGCACAGGCAACGTCGGGGCTGGGACTTCCGTCGACAGAGGGGAACAGGGTTGTAGGGCGATGCTGGTATGGTGAATCGGAGGAAATCAAATGATTCCTTCAGTTCAAACCCAGCCGGCTATCACAGGGAGGGGGGATTGCTTTTATAATAAGTGGGGGTGGTTAGGGTTGACTTTGGCTAATGGCAGCCACAATAATAACATTGGAATTTTATTTTTTAGGAGGAATTGGCTTCAAGTTGTGCTGAAATTATAACCTAAACATTTAATTAAAGATAGATAATTATTGTTAAGCTTGCTCTAAGCTAATCTATCCGCTAAATTACCGGACCTATGCATTTAAGGTCTCGTTGGCCGGTCACACCAACTAGCCAAACAAAAATTACGCGAACAACATGCGCGATACAAAATTAACATCCAAACACTCATAACATGCGTGATACAACTCGACGCTACACAATAATCCAAAATTGCGCAAAAACGTGCGCTACAATAATAAAAGACACGTGCGATAAAAATAATAAAAACGAAGCGACGCGGGTTGCATCAGATATACTTAACCTTGTGATTAAACCCTAGTAAATTTAATCATAAAGCCGCTTTGTTTTGCACCGATTTCTTTGGAGTGCCAAAATACTTCATCTTTCTCATCTAGAAAATAATCCAAATTTTCTCCTAGTCATATATGAGCAGTAGAAAATATATTCCCCCAACCAATGGAAGTAGTCTAAATAAGCCTACAAATAATAAAATGAATGAGCTCGAGTAATTTTGAAAATCTCCATGACTTCTCACTTGGAAAAGAATCTTTATACTGATTTATGTAAGTATGCCCTTCACAGACTTAATCCATTTTATCAAACACAAATAAAGGCATCCACAAATTTGTTCCCATACATGTAAGATAAAGATTGGATAAATTTAAGCAATCAAACAAATAATGCAACAACCATGACTTATCGTGAACCATTGTGCTAAGACATGGAAGTCAACTATAATCAAACTTGGTCACATGTATTATTCCGAAGAGAGTATGATCTTTGTCCTAGATTTCAGAAGCATCATCTACAACATGTACATCGTGGGATTTCACTAGCAATTGCTTATGTAGTTAAAGGCCTCAATGCTCATGAGACTCAGAGGTATGGGCCTTTGGGCGTCTTTTGCGCTTTTGGGGCATAAAATGTGCGACAGAAGGAGATTTTTATTGTAAATCTTTTTTCAGAAGAAAGAAGTAATGTTATAACTCAATAACCTATCACAGATTTAGAGTTTGTGATACACAATCGAGCGTTGAAACTTCACTATGATATTAGTGACAATATTAATTAATCATCTTTCTTAAGAGATATAGATGATAATAATGAATGGTTGATACGTAGAATGGGTGAAAAATTTGATCAAGAATATGAATTGATGTTTGATCATTTAAAATGAGATGGAGTTGTTCATTGCCCTTGTCAGGTGTGTGTCTGCACCTTGGACCTTGTGCATAGGCTCTAGAACCCTTTATGCCTTGATGGCGCTTGAGCCTTTAACAATTATGGCAGTTGCCCAACACTGATAACAATTTGTTTTATCCTAGGTATGAAAGAAACATTTGTAATACATTGCATCAATTATTTTACTCTCACATTTGTGTCACAACTACCTTGTATTGTAAGCCTCTGATCTTCGCCAATTCAGATCTTTCTTTGGAGAGAATCAATCTCACGAATTCTCTTTTGAATCACTTTGTATCTTCTCATGCATGAAAATTAATCCTTTATTTTTCTAAGCTTGTGATTTCCTACAATTCTTTATATTGTGATCAAAGCTTTGATAATGATAGCATTGTATATGAGATAATTCCATCTTCCTCTACCTACGCTAGATGTTGCTTAGACCACATTGCACTTTCTTCACAAATGTTGTGCATGCAATAAGGAATAATATTAAGGTCGACATTTTTACTCGGAATTAAATTTGATGCAGAGCATGAAGAGACCCAAGCTTTTCTTAATATCAGCAACAGCTCCACTAATATCAGTACTCATATCAACAATCATTGTTTTTGCATTCAAATCCGAGGTTCAAGGGATCACAACAGTAAGAATCTGATTCAATAGTGAAATTCTAGATCAATTATTTATTTATTTGTGATTTCACAATTTATTTTTTTCCTTATATAATAATATAATAATGGTGAGCAGGTTGGCCAGTTACCGGAAGGAATAAACCCCCCTTCTGTCAGCATGATACGTTTACAAGGTTCTTACTTGATGCTTACCATCAAAGCTGGAATTATAACTGGAATCCTCTCTCTAACCGTAAGAATTACGCACGCCAATGATTCTATCTAAATAAAAGAAATTTAAATATTCAAATAATTATTATTTAATTCCAAATCATTTACAGGAAGGAATAGCTGTTGGGAGAACTTTTGCTTCTCTGAATGATTATCAAATCGATGGAAATAAAGAGATGATGGCCATAGGAATCATGAACATGATTGGCTCCTTATCTTCTTCTTTTGTTACCACAGGTACTGCATATAAGATACAAATATGCAATTTCCGTGTTACATGATATATAATAGCTGTTGAGCCACCCTAGAACATAGTTAATTTAATGTCACAACGGATATAGTGGTATATATCTATATGTTGGTGTAGAAATATTATGTGGTTAGCCCTCATCCACGGGTTTGCACTTTTGGGGCGAATACGAGTGAAGTCAAGCAATTTTTATTTCCTAATGGTTGTTGCTCCATAACGATTGAAATCGGAGCCAAATGTTTGGACGAGAAGTATACCGGTGCGATTTGTAGCTCCCGTGCATAGATCCTGGTTGATCGAGGTTTACGAGCAGGTTGACATTCACGACTGCTCCGCGTGATTGGATAATATCCGTGTTGATTGTTTGGTGAATGATGTTTAGTCACACAATGGGAGATTGTTAGTCACACAATGGGAGATTGTTAAGGCACGCGAAAACATAGTTTAATTTTATAGATGATAGGAGAAATATATCTCCGTGCATAAAGGAAATATCAACCAATTCCGTATTCCCCTTGGTTGTCGCTCCCCGACAAGTGATATTACGATGGCAAGTGTGTTCATATGGTTTGCAGCTATCATGCATAGGTCTTGATTGATTCTATGCAACGTGATTGAGCGAGATTTAAGAGCAGGTTAACTGTCGTGATAACTCTGCATGGTTAGGTGATATCAGAACCGAGTCTTTAGTGAATGAAACTTGACAACGTGAGGAAGAAATTGTGTGCAAAAATATATACGGTGTGGTTGTCTCTCACCCACATGACTTAAGCTTTAGGGTTGAATATGAGTTTGACCACTAGAAGATTCCTCCGAAATTGTTTCCTCCATTTCTGCTCCATAACATACATATTTCAATTACAGGATCATTTTCCAGATCAGCGGTAAACTACAATGCAGGATCCAAGACCGCGGTCTCCAACTTAATAATGGCATTTGTTGTGCTTATAACCATGATGCTTTTGATGCCTCTCTTCTACTACACACCAAATGTTATACTGTCAGTGACTATCATAGTAGCAGTGATGGGTCTGGTAGACATGAAAGTGCCACTGCGACTTTGGAAGGTGGACAAACTGGACTTCATTGCTTATGTCAGTGCCTTCCTTGGGGTCCTCTTCATCTCAGTGCCAATGGGCCTGGCCATTGCTGTAAGTTTTGTTCATATATATTTCAAATATGTTTGTTCATATACTATCTTCATGCATTAATTGATTTTTTTTAAAAATTTTGGGGGGGATTTCAGGTTGGCGTATCCTTGATCAAGATATTGCTGCCTCTTACAAGACCAAACATTGCTGTCATGGGGAATGTTTTGGGAACTCAGTGCTACAGGAGTATTGGACAGTACAAGGATGCCATCAGAATTCCCCATCTTGTTATTCTAAGTATTGAGTTCCCCATCTACTTTGCCAGTACAGTGTACCTCCAAGAAAGGTTGGCTACTTGTTACAAGGCTAATCATCTCTCTCTAAAATTTTATAAAAAATCTCTCTAAAGTCTAATTTCAGTTCCTAGAGAATTCGCTAGAAATTCACTTTCAATTTTTATTTCCACAACCAAACGATAATATGAAAATAGGTCCTTCAATTCCAATTTATGAGACTGGACTTGGCCCAACTGAACAGATCTCTACTGTTTGTGTTAAATAACTCAATGATCGTTGATTATGCATGTAGTAATTCATGAAATGCCAATGCTTTCTGCAGAATTCTGAGATGGATCAGAGAGGAGGAAGAAAGAGCAGAAAATGCCAGGGAGAATGACATCAAATATGTGATTTTGGATATGTCAGGCAAGTTAAATAACAATAAGAATAATATTTCTAATTGCTAAGAACATATGGAACCCATCTAAAAATCATTTGGTTGTAAATGGAGGGATTCAGGACCAATATTAAATGCACAAGGTTACAATAAATTTCTCCATATTGAACTGTAGTCTTAACATGTATGCTAACGTGTAGGGTCTTTGGCATCTAACATCAATTGGATGTTGGTGCAGGGGCCCATGATCAATATTAAATGCGCAAAGCTACATGAGTGCTCCATTACTCTAAGCATTAATAATATTTTGAGTTAATAATGATTTTTTTATATTTGGTGCTCTCAGGTGTCACAAAAATTGACATCAGTGGAATTGACGCGCTCTTAGAAATAAAAAAGTCCCTCAACAAGAGATCATTTCAGGTGACCAGATTTTCAAACTTAAAATTAATACAGACTAAAGTGCATAAATTGAGCATATAAAATGTGATTATATACTGTTTAATTCTACCTTTGAATTCTGCAGCTTCTGATTGCAAATCCAATAGGCATTGTAGCGGAGAAGCTTTTTATTTCTGAGGCTTGGGAAAGTTTGGGATCAGAAAAATCTTTATGAATGTTGCTGATGCAGTAGCCTCTGCAACACACTCGATTAAAAGATATAAATGATCTTAAAATTTCAAAAAAAAAGTATGAATCAATGAAGGAGCTAGCAGTCTGTAGAAAAATTCTATGAGGAATCCCTTGCACCGTACTAAAAAGAGGATATCGAGAATGAAATGGTTTATGAACAAAGAAATTTGGGGAGTTCTTCATTATATGAATCTTTGGAGAAAGTTGAAGTTCCTGACAAAATTAACACAAGTATTTCATCACAAACCTCATATACAAGGGATCAAACCCATTTCCTACTTTTGAAGTAAAAGCTCACGTCAACTACTTGATAAATCTATGTCAATGTAAATTTTAATTATATATATGGTTTAAATATGATGCGAAGGCATTTGTACTAGTCTCAACTATCTGCTCTTTCTACTGGTGTGGCAGCTATTTTTATGCGGCCTAATCTAGCTATCTCCGGTGTCTACCGTTCATTTTGATGAAACCATACTTTTGCTGATTTGCATGTGTTTTAAGAATTTATTAACACCCTCTTCGTTGAAGCTCCTTTCAATATTCATGGATTCCAGCCAGACTTCATTGATATCAGTGAGTATTGGTTCAAC
>CM077159.1:186175044-186230666 GCA_039583875.1 Platanthera guangdongensis
CTGTTCGTAATCTGTTGTATGGTATAAATCCTGGATCTTCTTGGAGCAGTTAGGTCTCTATCATTACTAAACTGTCCTGATTCATTGAGTTCAAGGCTAACCTAACCCGTACAGTAGCACATGAGTTTTCTCATTCTTTTTATCCTCTAGCTTAATCTGGTCCGTTCGTTAAGTACCCCTTGTAGTAATATCTAACTTAGGAACGATGGAGATTCTGTTACAATTTGCAAGATTCCAAGTTAGTGATCTATCTCGTCTTGTCAGAGAGTGGTTTGTGCACATAGCCTTGAAATCGTAGACTACAAGTGTTGTGATGTAGGGTAGGCTGGGTGCACAATCTAGACTCTACATGCGACAACGACCGTCAGTGACGGCGACGAATGTTATGAGCAATAATAAATTGGCACCACAAAATTAAGCGAAAACAAAGAAACAATATAATTAATTTCGGCGATTATAGTTGGCTTTCCTTCCGCTCGGAGGGCCAAAGCAAAGCGCGGCGAATCGTTCCTCCTGCAAAATAGTAATCAATTGACACAAGGCGCTACAAACTAGAGCCAACAAAATAATAAGTTTCCAATAATAAATATTGCAAATACAACATCCAAATCACAAAAATAAAACTCACAACTAGCGGGCGGTTTAGGCCAATGGAGGTGATAAGTCGGATGCGTGGATCGGGTACCGAGGGTGGAGACGGAGGTGGCAAAGGCGGTTGGGGGGCTGTTTTGGTGGCAAATAACGGAATCGGAGGGCGATGGAGTAGATCCGGATAGGAGCACCGTAATCCATACTCGGGGAAGGTAGATCCGTTGGTGGAAGTCGGATTGGGGCGGGGAGAGGGTAGATCGGGGCAATATAACCCGGATCGGGTAGTGGGGATGTAGATCGGGACAATAAACCCGGATCTAGGAGGATTAGGGGCTGTGGAGTAGTGGGAAGAGGTGGATCCACGAAGGGAAGAGATATGGCCGGCTAGGGCTAGGAAGGCCCTAAGTGGGGTCGGAAATGGCAAAGGGGCTGGAAAGCGCAGGGACTGGCAGCAGCCAGTCCGGCGGCTGCTTGGAGGGGGCGGTAGCCGGCGGGTTGCTTGGAATGGGCGGTGGCCGGCGGGTATTGAGGAAGGGTGTAGCCGGCGGGATTGAGGGAGGTTGGGGTGAGTTCCGGGGGGGGAAAAGGAGGAAACGTGGAAAATGTGGGGAAGGATAAGGGATTACCTTGGGGAGAGATGAACGCCTAGGAGTCGTCACCTAGGCTCCACGGAGTCGGCACCGTGGAAGGATCACAGGATTCCGGGATTGAACTTCTCAAAATCTCTGCATACCCCTAAACCACAGCCCACAACTCCCTATTTATAAGAAAAACACCCTAGGGCTTCACCATCAACGGCTATGAATGGCCGATGGGTTCGGCCTCTAAATAACAACAATATAAACCCACAATATAAAATACATAAATATATAATTTCGACTCGCAAGCGACGTTCCGGACGCAACCGCGGAGTCGGATCGGCGGTCCGATCAAGCGTTCCTGCGGGATAGACGAACGTGGGTCCCGCGCCTCCCAATGCACGATCGGATGGAATCCCATCAACTCCCCCCGACTGAAAAGCATTCATCTCCGAAGAATGGAGACATCGTACACTGGAGTCGAAGCCCGGGGCGAGTTGAGCAAGCTCAGCTGGTAGTATCCAAGTGTCGCCGCGTTCGGGGCGGCCGCGCCAATGGACCAAGTAGCGAAGACGTGGCCCGTCTGTGGTGGGGACAATCTGGTGGATCTGATCTCAGTAATGCTCTCATCTCTCAACTCTCTCATGTGGGGCCCGGAGTGATCGGTGACGCCGACGGCGGAACCATAGACGACGACTGTCCAGGAGGAGGGATATGGGCAATGGGTGGATGAGGTGGCTGCTCGACTGGGCGGGGTGGTGGGGAGGGTGGCAAGGAGTGAGGGTAGTGGGTCGCCTCCACTGCCCGGGTCCACATAGTCATGAGGCTCGTGATAGGGTGTCAGATCCTCAACATTAAATACTGGGTGAATCCCCATAATTTGCTGGGATATCCAGCCTGTAGGCGTTTGACCCAATCCGATAAACAACCGAGAAAGGGCCCATTCGCCTGGCGCTAGCTTTTTGGCAGCCCAGAAGGGAGCCTCTCCGAGCGGATTCGTACCATCACCTGATCGCCAACATTAAAAATACGTTCCCGCTTTCGTTTATCCGCGTGGGCCTTATAATTTCATTGCTCATAATAATGCGTCGGCGGACCGACTCATGCAACTCATGCAGGTGCTGTGCAAATGATTCAGCGGACTCACTAGGCCGGACTCTAACGGGCTTGGAATAAGTCAATGGGTTCCTGGGGTCATATCCTGACACTATATGGAATGGGCTCAGCCCATGTACCTATTGACCGAACTATTATATGCAAACTCGGCGATCGCAAATCTAAATCCCAACTACCTACATGCTCTCCAGTTAGACAACCGCAACAGATTCCCTAGACTCCTATTCACTACCTCGGTCTGACCGTCCGTCTGTGGGTGATATGCGGAGGAAAACCTAAGGGTAGTACCAGTCTTGTGCCACAGGGTTTTCCAAAAATAGCTCATGAATCTCACATCACGGTCGGACACAATCGACTTGGGTAGACCATGCAACGAAAGACATCCCTCATGAATATAGATGCAACGTGGGTCGCATCTGCCGTCTTGCGGCAAGCAATGAAGTGTGCCATCTTCGAAAACCGGTCAACCACTACAAAGATGAATCGTGTCTCCGTAAGGTGCGGGGGAGTCCGAGAACAAAGTCCATGCTGAGTCCTCCCAAGGCGTGTGGAACAGGTAGGGGTGTATAAAGGCCGGTGTTCTGTTTACTTCCCTTGGCCGTCTGGCAGATACGGCAGTGGCGCACAACTCGAGCTACTCCTTCTTGAGGCTGGGCCAGTAGAGACGGTCCTCAACAATGGCTATAGACTTATCCCGCCCGAAGTGACCCGCGGCTCCGCCCGCGTGCAGTTCCCCAAATCAGATAGTCTCGGTAAGACGTCTGAGGAACGCACAGGCGAGAACCCCGGTACAGATATCCCTCGTAAATCTGGTATCCCTCAACGGGGTCGGGTGGGTCTCGGGACAAGCGGTGTAAATATCTCGCCAAAGTCAGGACACGTGGGTAATCGAGCTTCAGTCGCTCAAGACCCAGCCCACTCGCCGTCAGCGTCTGCAATAGGGATACGCGGCGACTCAGCGCGTCAGCCGGCTTGTTCTCGACAACCCGCGCGGCGGTGCTTGAGAACATAATGGAAATCCTCAGATACCTCGACCCACTTCGCATGTCGGTGGCCCAACTTGCGTTGTGAATCGAGGTAACGGAGGGCCTGGTGATCGGAGAACAACACGAACTCCCGGGGAGGAGATAGTGTCGCCAGTAGCGCAGAGACTGGACAATAGCGTAAAATTCTCGATCGTAGTTCGAGTACTTTTGCTTAGCTCATTCAATTTCTCACTAAAGTAAGAAACTGGGTGTCCCTCTTGGCTCAACACGGCCACCTATACCGATACCCGAGGCGTCGCAGGCGACCTCAAAGGCGCGACTAAATCTGGCAATCGTAGACGGGAGCTGTCGTCAACCTCTCCTTAATCTCCTCAAAGGCTCTAGTGGCTGCGGGGGTCCACTGGAACTCTCCCTTCTTGAGACAGCTCGTGAAGGGGGCCATGATCGAGCTGAACCCCTGGACAAACCTCCTGTAGAAGGTGGCAAGGCCGTGAAAGCTGCGAGCCTCGTGGATATTCTTAGGCACAGGCCAATCTCGGATAGATTTGACCTTCTCAGGATCCACGGAGACTCCGTGGAGGAAATGATAAAGCCCCAGGAAGTGAACGGACTCGGAGAGGAAGGCGCACTTCTTCAGTTCACATACAGTTTCTCTGGCGAAGGGTGCCAAAGAGAAGTCTCAGATGATCGAGGTGAGCGGCCTGCGTCTGGCTGTAGACTAATATGTCGTCAAAGTACACTACCAGAAACTTGCCCATTAGGGCCGCAACACTGCGTCATCACACGCATAACGTGCTCGGGGCGTTAGAATAGCCCGAATGGCATAACTAACCCTCATACATACGACATCGCTCCTTGGTCTTAAAATGCGGTCTTTCCACTCGTCCCCTTCACGAACTCGAATATCTGGTGGTACCCACTGCGGAGGTCGATCTTGGAGAAGATCTGGGCACCCGACCTAGTGTCTAGTAAATCATCGAGTCGTGGAATAGGAAAACGATACTTGACCGTGATTTATTAATGGCGCGGCTGCGATGCACATACGCCAACTACCGTCCTTCTTAGAGTAAGAAGGGCGGGGACCGCACAAGGACTCATGCTCTCACGAATGAACTGCTTCCGGAGAAGCTCGTCGACCTCCGTTTGAGCTCAGCGTGCTCATCTGGGTGCATACGGTAGTGGGGCAGGTTCGGAGGGAAGCTCCCGGGACTAAATCAATGGCATGCTGAATGTCCCGCGGGGGAGGCAGCTCATCGGGGAGCTCGTCTGGCATAATGTCCGTAAACTCGCCTAACAAGGGACGCACCGCGGGAGGGAAAATCAACTGGGCGTCCTCGGCAACCTGGGTGGCGGCAACCACATAAATAACGTCGGACTCGGCACTATCTCGTAGGAACTCGCCTCGCCTCAGGATATGCAGGGGCCGCGAGGTGCTCGTGCTCGCAGATGGTTCCACCACACCCTTAAGTCGATCTCGGGGCTGGTGGGTGTCAACGTGATCTTCCGCCCCTTATCATAAAAGACATACGTGTTCGGCGACCGAGAGCACGTAACATCACGATCAAAGCCAGGGGCGGCCGAGCAACACGTGGGCGACGTCCATGGAATAACGTCGCACCAAACCTTGTCCTGAAAGGACGCGATAGTGAGCGGGACTAAGCAGCGCTGGGTGACCTGAATCGCCGTCTTGTCAACCCAGACGACACGGTACGGTGGGGGTGAGGCTCTGCTCTCACCTGCATACGGTCAAGTGCCTTCTGGCTACGATATTCACGCAACTCCCACTATCAATGGCTAGTTTGCAGGGTCCGCCTGCGCTAGAAAGTAGGTGTAGAAGATAGTCGTGCGTCGCCAGTCCTCATCCACACGGGGGGTGTGCAAGAGGCGTCGAATCACTCCTACCTCTAACGATCGCTCGCGTCACTCTCTCCAACCCTCCTCGACTGCGGCCCTAACTTCCTCTGGGGCCTCCTCTTCCTCCTCTAAACCTTGTTGCTCCCACCCTCAACTAGCAGGTTTCCGCGTGGGGCACCGCGCCGCCACGTGGCCTCTGCCAGAACATCTAAAGCATACAATGCCTCCAGATCGCTGATCATCAGTGGCTATGCTTTACCCTTCGCATCCGCGGGGATACGTGAGGGTGCAGCTGGAGTGGTCTGGGCGGAGCGGTTTCTTAAATGTCGAGGAATCAGTCCGGGGTTGAACTGCCTCGTACTAGACGAACGCAGTACTGCTCGTACTCAGGGAGAGCTGGAATATCTGGTCAACAGTCTCCAAACGGTGGGAATCAACTCTCACTCTCTCCGAATATCGGCACGAAGGCCAGCCTTGAAGCGAGAGGCAGTGGCAATAGCTCCTCGTAAACATCACTCCTAACGATCAACTCATCGAAGCGGGCCATGTACTCGCCAACGGTAAGGTCCCCTGCCGTAAGTACTGCATCTGCTCAAACAGTTGCCCACGATATGATGCGGGAGGTACTTCTCTTTCAGTCCTCCTTCATCTCATCCCATCTGGTGATGGGTAGTAACCATCCCGCTCTAGGGCCTCTCAACACTGATCCAAAACACCTTGGCTTGCCCGACCAACTTCATCTTCGCAAACCGGACGCACCGCTCGTCGCTCATGTCGTACCACTCGAAATAGTGATCCATATCCAAAAGCCAGTCGCTGAAGCTTTCGGATCTAGCCGACCATCGAACGAAGGGGCGTCGAGTCGGATACGACGAGTAATGTCAAGGTAGTGACCACCTCTCCGTGGGTCGGGGTACTCCTCGGGGTAGTCCTCCTGAAAGTAGTCGTGTCGAGCGGGTGGGGGACCGCGCCTCTCTTCCGACCCGGAGGATAGTACTCGTCATGGCGGTAGTCTCGGGGCCAAGTGGGGGCACTCGGTCTCTGGGCTCATGCGGAGGCCGACGAGGCATACGGTAATCGTCCCGTGGAGGTAGGGGCCTCTCACGCACCGGGTCAGGATGTCGCCTAACCGGCGGGCTGGGACTCGGTGGTGAGGGTCACGACGGAGCGGTCTGCATGTGGATGACCATCTCTCTGCGCTGGTCATAACGTAGAGGAGCATCGGGGTCGTCCTCAAGTGATTCGGCGTGCTGTGTCGGTGTTTCCCTAGCGTCCTCTAAGTGGCCAAAGCGACGGTTCACTCCAGTGAGATCATGACGCACCTCGTCAAACTGGGCCCCTATGGTGTCAAGACATCTAAGACAAGTCGCTGGAACCCGCGAAAGCGGCGTTCGAGTTCGAGCTCGTCGCTCGGTCCTCGGTGATCTGTGGTTCAACCATGCTGACTCTATAATTCCTACCACTACGGAGCATGCAAGTGGCCCAAACCTGCGCTCTGATACCAATTGATGTAGGGTAGGCCGTGGTTGCACAATCTAGACTCTACATTGCGACACGACCGTCAGTGACGGCGACGAATGTTATGAGCAATAATAATTTGGCACCACAAAATTAAGCGAAAACAAAGAAACAATATAATTTAATTTCGGCGATTATAGTTGGCTTTCCTCCGCTCGGAGGCCAAAGCAAAGCGTGCGGCGAATCGGTCCTCCTGCAAATTAGTAATCAATTGACACAAGCGCTACAACTAGAGCCAAACAAAATATGAAGTTTCCAATAATAATATTGCAAATACAACAATCCAAATCACGAAATAAAACTCACAACTAGCGGCTGGTTTAGGCCAATGGAGGTGATAAGTCCGGATGCGTGGATCGGGTACCGAGGGTGGAGACGAGGTGGCAAAGGCGGGTGGGGGCTGTTTTGGTGCAAATAACGGAATCGGAGGGCGATGGAGTAGATCCGGATAGGAGCACGTAGATCCAGACTCGGGGAGGTAGATCCGGTGGTGGAATGTCGGATTGGGGCGGGGAAGGGTAGATCGGGGCAATATAACCCGGATCGGGTAGTGGGGATGTAGATCGGGACAATAGAACCCGATCTAGGAGGATTAGGGGCTGTGGAGTAGTGGGGAAGAGGTGGATCCACGAAGGGAAGAGATGAGTGGCCGGCTAGGGCTAGGAAGGCCCTAAGTGGGGTCGAAATGGCAAGAGGGGCTGGAAACGTGCAGGGACTGGCAGCAGCCATCCGGCGGGGGGGGCTGCTTGGAGGGGCGGTAGCCGGCGGGTTGCTTGGAATGGGCGGTGGCCGGCGGGTTTGGTGAGAAGGGTGGTAGCCGGCGGTTTGAGGGAGGTTGGGGTGAGTTCCGGGGGTGGGAAAAGGGGAGGAAACGGTGGGAAAATGTGGGGAAGGTTAGGGATTACCTTGGGGGAGAGGATGAACGCCTAGGAGTCGTCACCTAGGGCTCCACGGAGTCGGCACCGTGGAAGGATCACAGGATTCCGGGATTGAACTTCTCAAGAATCTGCCATCCCCCTAAACCAGCCCACAACTCCCTATTTATAAGAAATAACACCCTAGGGCTTCACCATCAACGGCTATGATTGGCCGATGGGTTCGGCCTCTAAATAACAACATATAAACCCAAATAAAATACATAAATATATAATTTCGACTCGCAGCGACGTTCCGGACGCAACCGCGGAGTCGGATCGGCGGTCCGATCAAGCGTTCCTGCGGGAATAGACGAACGTGGTCCCGCGCATCCCAATGCACGATCGGATGAATCCCATCATGTTGTCTAAATTTTTATATAACAGACTATTATCTGGGACACTAACTGTACTGTTTATTAAATTATCGCTGATATTCCAAGCTAGTCCTTCTAGTATGGCTGGGTCAATGTCCATGGTCTGGATCATTTTGACACCAGTGCTGCTGATGGCATCTATAATATGCTCAATATTAAGCTTGTATTTTGTGGTACTGTTGGTTAATTTTTCCTAATAATCCGATGTTTATTAGCAGATTGATGTGTCCGGTGAAATCTTCGTACCCTTTTGTTTGGATTCCTAATTCTATTTTATCTATGTCCTTGATGCTAACCATGAAGTCTGGACTACAGTAAAATATTCCTTTGTTTCCTGTCATGTCTACTTCCATGGCGGCGATCATTGCTTTGCGGGCGTCTGACTGCCATCGTTTATCTAAGATAGTAATTAGGACCTTTGTTCCTAATCTTTTTCGTGCGAGTCCCTTTAATCCTATGACTATTAATCCAAGATGGACTAATTTTTTTGTCTGTCTGTTTTATCTGGCTGACAGTATTTAAACTGACTAATTTTATATTATTGGGAGAGTTTATAACGAGCAATTCTTCTTCTCTATTAATCCTTAATAATTGAGTGTTAAAATTAAATCTGCCTACGTGGTATAACGTTTCTGGGTTGAGGAGGCTGATTTGATGGTTATTATATAATACTAAATCTTGTTCAACATCTAATACTTCTTCTAGGACTGTTTCTTTTTTCGGTTTTTGTTTTAGTAATTGTCCTAAAAAGGAGGGTGTGCCGACTTGGCTATTTTTGGATGTTACTGTTCGACTGATTGTTGCTATTGTGTGAGAACTCATCTCTTTATAATGCCAAATTTGTATGACTCTCTCTGTTTTGTATATTTTTCATTTCCTATTTTTAAGTCTTTTAAGTCTTTTAAGTGTCCTATTAGACCTTCGATTTGAGAGGCGTCTTTATAACTGTTTGGTTTTTGGATTATGGTTTCTATTTTGTTATGTAGCTGGATTAATAAGTGGATTATAGTATTATTTTGTCTGATCAGAATTTTATCACTTTCACCTTGTGCATCGTGGGTACTAAATCCAATGGAGTTTTTTAAATATATATTTGTATACCTAATGGCCTCTTTATATTCTGTATATTCCATTATGCTCGTTTTATTTCATGAAGTAGACTTTCGATGTTACTATATTGTGATTGTACAGCTTTATGATGTGTTTCTATTGTCTGTAGGATTGTGTTCGTGATTAAAGGAATTTCTTTTGCATGTATTAATAGTTTTAGTTTTTCATATACATGAGTAACTTGGTTTGTTATATACTGCTGGTTGGTGGTGATGTCTTTTAACAATTTATTTTTATTATTTAAGGAGTCTATGTTAATTTGGTATAGATTCATATATTTAAGGAGTCTAATGTTTTACTGAGACTTATGAGTAAATCTATTAGAGTATTTAATTAGCTATTTTTGTCATGTAATAAGTGTGTGTGCGAAGAGTGACAGTAGCACTCGTGCTTAAAATCGTTATTTACTAAGACTGTGTGGTTATTTTTATGGAATATTTCTAGATCTAAGACTGTGTGAAGTAATTAATCAATTCCATGATTAGGTAAATAATTAAGCAATTAATTAATAATAAAACCCTTGAATCTGCGGAGAAGGAGATGGCATGTGGCTTGGTTTTACCTGGTGATGGGTTCGATGGACGTTGAGCTCCAATTGGCTCGAAACCTGCAACATTGGACTCCAGAAAAAGGGAGGTGGCTAGATGAAAAGAAAAATAGGCACTGGGCCCCTAGTTGTTCAGAAGGTCATGGGAATAAATAGGAAAGATCGAGCAGCGAGATTGTCTTGTGCTGGTTGGGGAATTTAGAGGCAATGTGACCCTGAGATGCACGTGCTCACTGATGAAGAAGTTGACGCGTGTGATAAAGAGGAACAAAAGAGTATATGTCTAGAAAGAACGAGCGCTGGTTGGAGGGTTTCATTCTTGACAACATTGAATTAGAGTTGAAATGCGTCGTTTGGGAAAGAGATTGAAGGAACAAAAGTTGTGATACCAATATGTTATGAGCTTGCCAAGACGTGGTCAATAACTTCAACGAAGAGGGCCAGAGGTACTGAGAGTGGCCAAGATACATGTGAGTTGAGCTCAACCTACGGGATGTGGCGAGTGAGTCAAGCTCAACCTAAGGAGAGGAAAAGTAAGAGTGAGAGAGGATGTCTTGCTCAACCTTAAGGTCCCTAACCCTAATCTAAGGAGGAGGAGAAGAGGAAAGAAGCTAAGAGACTAAAGGATAATTCTTGCTTACCATTCCGAACCACAAAGGGGCCCTTTACATTGACTTACATGGACTACAAACATTCAGAATAATTACCAAAGTACTATTTCATGAAATTAAAAGATGTGACATACATATCAACTCTAAATAACGACATTTACATGAAAACTAAACATATATAAAACTAATGAATAACAAATTGTGTGGGTCCCTAACCGTTGCCAAAATATTCATTGATTGAAGTTGCTCTTTCTACTAACCTATGCATATTGATCTTGTGTATGGTAAGTTCACCCTAAGCCACAAGGCATTCCATTAATTAGGGATAAAATTCCCACATTTACCAAGTGAATGCGACATCAGGAATGGCAAGATGGTATAGAATTGACTGCTAGCAATACAAGGTCCATTATGCCTCTTTTGATTAAGAAAAACAAATTGGTTCTAAATGAGTCTATAAAGCACATATCCATTGTATCATTGAGCACTACAATGATAACTTAATTGTTGTACGAAATGAGAAATTAGAGAATAAAAAGAGACAAATATAAATTATTCTCCTTAAATTAAAAATTAAATCTAACACATGTACAAGATTCTCCTTATATATATAGACATTGAGCTAAGAATGAACCCAAGATGTGGGACTAACGGAGCCTAAGAGAGGAATGAGCCCAATGGGCCATTATAAATGGGCTAAGTACAATGCCTATGAAGTCGTAGGCGCCAAGCTTGAAAAGAAACTGACGATATAATGAGTGAGGCAAGACCTTCATGAGAATATCTGAAACTTGATCAGCAGCCGACACATATCGCAAAATCAATCCTCAAAATTGAATTTTTCTCGGACAAAATGACGGTCAACTTTAATGTGTTTCGTGTGTTTATGAAACATAGAATTTTTAGCTATATGGATAGCAGCATGGCTATCGCAAAAGAGAACGGTCAGTGATGAATGTTTGACTCAAATCGGTAAAGAGACTTTCTAGCTATGCGAGTTCTGAAACAGCGACGACCATGGAACGATACTGTGCTTCAGCAGAGGAGAGAGCAACCATACTCTGCTTCTTGCTTCGCTAGGTAACCAAATTTCACCAAAATATGTACAGTAACCACTCGTGGATCGATGATTGAGAGACTCATCAACACAGGATCAAAGTATGCAATGAGAAACAGAGAAATGGAAGGCTTGTACACCAGTCCTTGACCCGCAACATTCTTCAAACCTAAGAATACGTTTGACAACCTGAATATGAGAGGTTCGTGTAGCATGCATGAAGCGACTGACTACACTGACTGTAAATGATATATCAGGTTGTGTGACAGTAAAATAGACAAGCTCGTCAACGAGGCGGCGATAATACTTCGTATTAGGGAGAAGTTAATCAGAGTCTGAACCATGAGCACATAGTTAGTGATTGTCATTCATAGGTGTATTCATAGGCTTAGACCCAGAGTAGCCGACATCATGAAGTAGATCTATATTTCTGCCGAAACAGGACAAGATCATCAGATCGTCGGACTACCTAATCACCAAGAAGTATCAGAACCAGTCCAAATCTTTAGTTTAGAATTGCGAGGCTAGGTGTTTCTTGATTTGAGTAATGACAGAGAGATCATCACCCGAGACAAGAATATCATCGCAATAGACCAGAGACTCATTGTGCCTGATGGACGTCGGTGAACAAATATGAAGAAGCCTGTCGAGCTTCGGGTGAAGCCATAATCACGAACCACCCGGTTAAACTTATCAAACCACGCATGTGGTGACTGTTTGAGGTCATAAAGAGATTTCTCCATATGACAAACTAGTGATTCCCCCGTGGTTTTGTAACCCGAGGTTATTGCACGTACACGGTCTCCATAAGAAGGCCATTAAGGAAGATGTTCTTAATGTCAAGTTGATGTATCGGCCAATGTCGATAAACAACAAGAGAAATTAAGACACGGACGATGTTGAGTTTGACAACTGGAGAAAAGGTCTCCTCATATCAAGACCAATTTGTTGAGTAAAGTCTCTGACAACAAGACGGGCCTTGAGGCGATCAATCGTCCCATCAGGATGATGTTTCACGGTGAAAACTTACAACTTACGACAAACTGATTAGGAGGATAAGGAAAGAGGTCTCAAGTATGGTTGGTACAAAGCGCAGTCATTTCCTCATCCATTATCGCCCGCCACCCCGGATGTTGAAGGGCTTCTTGCACATAAGAGGGGGTGGAAATAGAAGACAAAGAAGCTACAAACCTGTGTTGGTCAGAGGAGAGACGATGCAGGGAGACATAACTAGAAAGTGGATGAGCAGTAGAGGATGGTGTTGAATCAACAATGCGCGAACCATCAACAATAGACAACAATGGATTTTATACTCTGAATCGAGGAGTGTAGACTCGAAGAGAAGGGGCCGAGGCGGGTGGTAGTGTCCAAGGTTGCAGATGTCAGATGTCAGATTCATGTCGGTTTGAGTTTGAAATATCGTATGCTGGATTGCGGAGGATATATCGGGGGTATTTTACAATGTCAGATTTTAATATTTAAATAAATTTATTCATATATATAAACATTTTTTGTAAATTCACGCATTTACATGCATAATGTTTTTGTATAAACTACACAATAAACATATATACACATAATATATGTTTATAAATTATACAATAAACATATATACACATAATGTATGTTTATAAATTATACAAAAAAAACATCGATGACGATAAATGACATAAAAAGTACTAGATAAGCGTGAGACGAGAAAGAAGTCCAATCTTGGCTCAGAAATATGCACAAAATGTAGCACAAAACAAAATATTATCGCTCGGACGCTTAAAAGAAATATAAATTATATATTTTTAGTACTTACCATATATCATCCGTGAGATATCGCCCGATATATCGGGCAAAGCCGATATATGGGGACCTGAAGACTGATATATCAGAGATATTTTCAAAAACGACAATTTTGCTTAAAATGTCGATGTCGTGACGTTTTCTTCCCAAAATCTTTATGTCGGCTGACATCTACAACACTGGTGGTGGTGTCTGAAGTAGAGGAGGAAGAGATGAGTGGGTGGGAACAAAGGGACGTAGTAGAGCAGGGATCGACATAGCCGATGTGCAGGGAATGATTGATTCTCAAAAAACGTCACATCAACAGACATAACGAGCTTCCGAGTAGAAGGGGAGTAACAGACGTACCCCTTCTGCGTACACAAATACCCAACAAACAAATATCGAGTAACACGAGCCAACTTGTACACGGGGGGTCCCAAGCGGTGGACAAAACAGACGCAGCCAAAAACTCAGGGAGTCAATAAGAAGGGATGTTCACCGAGAAATAAGATAGAGAAAGGCGTGACAAAGTTGAGAGCGTACAAGGGCATGTGATTGATGGGATAACAGACAGTAGAGACATCAGAGTGCCAATAATCGGTGGGGGCGTGCATCTAGAACATAAGAGAACATGCAACTTCGAGAAAATGACGGTTCTTTCGCTCAACAACACCATTTTGTTGCGGTATGTAAGAAAAAGAGGTTTGGTGGAGGATACCTAATAGGGTACCAGTGTCCTGAAATGCATGCCCAGTGTATTTGTGCGCATTATCAGCTGCAAAGAATTTTGATAGAGCGGGACAATTGTGTTTTGGTTTCAGCTGCAATGGAGAAAAATATAGCCAGAAGCTCAGAGCGATCGCGCATCGGGTATAATCGCGTCATGCGTGAGTGGTCATCAACAAACATAAGAAAATAACGATAGCCAGATACACTAGCTATTTTATAAGGACCCCAAATGGTAAAATGCACTAAATCAAAAGGAGCAGAGCTCCGAGTATAATGAGAAGGGAAAACATAACAATGTTGCTTCCCATAAATACATGATTCACAATCAAAACTAAACAAAGGAAATCTGGAAGTACTGTCTGGAAGATGGGAAGAGAAGCACAACCAAGAAGCCGTGCCAATCAATAGAGCTGAAGGAAGAGAAAACGGTTGGGAAAGATCTAGAATGTAAAGCCATTCGAAAGTCTCCCTCTACTAATGATAGTCTGTGTATGCCGATCCTGCACAACAAAAGAAGAAGAAGAGAAAGTGATTAAGCAATCATGATCTTAAGTAAGGCGGCTTACCAAAAGTACATTAAAGCAAGATTCAAGAACATGAAGAACAAAGTGAAGAGAAAGAGAGGGGGGTTAGCGACAAATCGCCATAACCAACAACGGGAGTGGTGTCACCATTCACCATTGTAATGAACTTAGGACATGGAGAGTCCAAGTACTAAGAAAGCATTATTGGAGTAATGTGATTGGTGACACCCGAGTCCACAATCCAAGAGAGACTAAAGGGACAAACATGAGATACCTTCATTAGAGACGAAGACAACAAAGTTGAAAGAGCGAGAGATAATTGCGCGAAGATTCTGGAGTTCCTCGCGTAAGGTATCAACGTCGCAATGGGAGGAAGGTCCATCAACGGCAGGAAAGTCATGCGACAGAGAAGAAGCTTGTGGTAGGAGGCCATGTTTCTGAAAGCAAGTAGCTTCAGTGTGATTTGGCCGACCCCAATGAGTAAACATGTGAGGGGGTTGTCCCCTTGAGTGATGGCGACCATCTTGCCCACCACCCCGAGAACCAGAACGACCTCCACGAGCAAGAGAAGGTGGAGGCCTGTTGTCAAAATCGCAGTGGAGGAGAACTGGAGGAGAGGACACATGGAATTCAGAGGGGGGGGCATCACCTTCAACAACATGGAACAAATATTAGACTGAGATGGAATAGTAGGAGAGGAAAGGATATGTGCGCGAACATTGTGGAGGTAAGGAGGACAGACTATCATCAATGCAATACCAACAGCTTTTTTTGGGCATCTTGAGCGGTAAGATCCGACGTTGGGCACGAGTCTTGTATTGGACAACAAAATACGTGAGATCATCTGCACCCGAGACGGTATTCTGAAGAGCCATGAAAATATCAAATAAGTATCAGAGGCTATCTTTTTCAAAGTAGATGGAGTGGAGCTCATCCCACAGTGCTTTAGCAATAGAGTGATACATAGCCATCTGATATGGTTCACTATCCATGGAGTTCAAGATCTAAGATTGAACTCGGCCATCGTCCTGAAGCCACTACTCGGTGGGTTCAGCATGGTTGTCCCAAGTGAGATGATGAAGAAGCCCCTTGGTTTGGAGAATGCAGTGCACTGAGTGCACCTATTCCACAAAATTCTTCTTCCCGGTGAGAGAAGCAGTAGTGATCCGGAGTTCATCCCGAGCATCAAGGAGAAGAGCTGGAGAAAGCTAGAAGTGTCGAGATAGTAAGTGCAACATTCGTTCCCATCAGGGAAAAGTCCTCAACTGACAAGATGACGGGAGCTCAAATTGAAGAGGGGTTGGACAGTTTCAAAGCAAGAGACCACACGGTCTTGAAAAAAACAGAGGTTGGTGGTTTCAAGGACAAGTCCGCCTGAGACCACCGATAGAGAGGGAAACCGCCGCGACAAAAAAAAGAGGGCAAGAACACAACGGAATAAACCACAAGAATTGGAAGAAGGGGGGCGACAAGGTCTCAGGATCTCAGCAGAGGAGTGGCGAGCACACGGGCTCTGCAGTGTCAGGAGGAATGGTCGCAAAAGGTGCAATCTCGGCAGGCTCAGGAGGAGCGGTCTCAAGATGCGCGGTCACTGGCGGTCCCGGATACTAAGTTCTGCATACTCAGGAGGCGAGCGACGAGCTTGACGGACTAAGAAGGCTTGACAGACTCTCGGAAGGAGCAGTCTCAGCGGGCTCAGGAGGAGACACCTTGTGTAGAATCCGCCAGGAGAAGTCCCTACGTGGGTATGACAGTTATGGAAGGTGTTGCGGCCAGGCATGGGACAACGGGCTCTGCTGTCGCTGGGTTACAGAAGGAAGACACCAAAAATATCTCCTAACTATGTCTATAAAGATAGACATGAGGCAGAGAAAAAAACTGGCCAGAAGTCTAGGAGGGAGAGCAGCAAGACAAGCGATCTCGCGGTTACAGGAAGATGCGACCTCGTCGTTACAAAAAATAGGCGACGCAGAAATGTCCTAACCCACGAGAGCATAGGATCAGTCGTGCGAGGTTCGAACAGATTTGATCAGATGGCTCTGATACAATGTACGAAATTGTTGGAATTATTGAGTCAATGTCAGTCTAGTTGAGACTTTATATGTATTTGGGTTTAGTTCCACATTGCAGTTTTAATTTTGAGAGCCCATGTAAGTCCTATTTAATGCCCCCTTGTGGGATGAATAGATCAATAAAGTATTCCCCTTCTTCTTCCAACATGGTATCAGAGCCAATTATTTGAAACCCTAAATCCTTCCCACGTCCACCACTTTTGTTCTCGTTTCTATTCCGACTCAGCTCTCGTCGAATAGTTCTGCCCTGGGTACCGCCGAAACATTTCTCACCCGCTCCCACCGACGAAATCGGCCTATGATTCAATCAAAGGGAGCGACATTCTGGCTCCGTCGATCTCGTCGGCCAGTTACCTGTTTCTTCCATCGACGCTGATCTCATTGCATCACTGCTTCCTATTGCAGAACCCGCCGTTCCCGTCGACGTATTCTCCCTCTGGCAGATGCCGATTGCACGCACAAGACCCGTCTAGTATTTTTTTTACTCCTGAATCTGTCGGGATGCTTCCGTCATTTGTTTTCTGTGCGATATCGTCGATGACTCCGGATCGACGATCCCGCCGAGCTTCTATGCTCCGCATGTTCCTCGATCTCTCTTCCTGATTGATCTTGTCCAGCCTACTGCTACTCTCGTCAAAGATCATGCTGACAATGTGGTTCCAGTCATCAGAGCGTCTTCTCATCCCGATGTTGTCCTCTCCGGCCGCTGTTCTTGGCGATCGCATTGTTGCTCACTCCTCGTCGATGAAGATCTTCCTTCCCCGGTGTGGTTCTCGACTCCAACCTCCTCTTGACGTGCTCCAACCTTCTGATATGTACTCCAGCCGCCTCCTGCAGCTGCCTCTCATGCCTCGGCCACTTCGCTGCTCGAGATCGACCGGTGTCCTCATTTTTATGATGATTTCTGTCGAGTCCAGCCACCTCATACTCTTCTAGGGTGCTGGCCTCTCTCGGGTGCTGGAGTTCTATGTTATTTTTTTGATGTTTTCTTGTGTGGCTTGTTGTTTGTGTCTTGTCTTAGTGTTATGCATATATGCACGTGTTATCCACGTGAGAGGGAGTGTTTGAGACAAAAGGCGACTGATGATCTTTCCGGACCCTTTGCCTTCGTTCCACACGTCCTCCAGGCTTATGTTGTTTGTGTCTCCCTATATTTCTTTTGATTAGTTATGTGTTGGAACGCGATTGATGGTGGTGTTCTAATCTCAGTGGATTGTGTCATGTGGGACCGTATCGCGCGAAACCTCTTTTTGAGTGGATTATCCCTGACGGATTAATCCTCAGTTGCCCATTTGATGATTTGCTCCGCATCTTTCATTCTCTTTCGCATGTTGTGTGTGTAGGTGATGTTGGTTGACCGATTTCCAGCAATCCACATTGTGTGTAGGTCCTGTGTCGTGTGTGGGTTAGCGTCGTGTGTGGCTATGTTCTCGGTTAGATTCCCCAGTTTGGAATTTCTCCCGGTGGCTTGTCTGACGTTTTGTCCTGCAACGTCTACCTCCATTGTCGTTATTTGATGTGTCCAAGATGAAGTTTTTCCCTTCAGCTTGAGGGAGAGTGTTGAAATTATCGAATCAATGTCAGTCTAGTTGAGACTTAAGGTGCATTTTAGTTTATGCCCCCCCCCCCTGTGGGATGAATAGATCAATGAAGTATTCCCTTTCTTCTTCCAACAGAAATAAAAAACTAAAGAATAAAAATAGGTAAATATAAATTATTCTCGTTGAATTAAAACTTAAATCTAACACATTTACAAGATGCTTCTTAAATCCAACACATTTTTTATTCCAAGAACGAAGATATTGATTACCTTCGTGTGTCGTTGCTCATTTCTTTTTTTCTATTATTGTTCGTAATGGTTGGTCCCTTCAACAAATGAATGTGAATAAAATAATCTTACATGGAGACCAAGATAAATAATTCTACATGGAGCCTCCTCTAGATATCAAGAAAGAGTGAGGCTTTGTATGTCATCTCAACAAATATCTATAAATGGCACTCCATGTTTCATGATCTCATGCGACTATGTATTTCCCCACTAAACCACTCTCTATTTTTTCTAAGTTTTCCCCATTAAACCACTCTCCATTTCTTCTAACTCGTGCAACGACAATGATTTTCATCCTCTTATATATTGATGATGTAGTTATTATTTGATCTGATACATCTTTAGTTCATGAAGTTCAAACTTCCTACACCACTATTTCCATGTAGATAAACTTATATTTCTTAGACATTGACATTCGCCAGATTTTTTACCTCTGATAGCAAGAAAAAGTGTTATACATCCTCAAATATTGAAACTTCATTGAAGTTCTTCCTTTTGATATACCTATGGAACAAAACTTAAAATTGTCCAACAGCATTGGGACATTTTGGAAGATGCATTGTCTTATCCATGTCTGATAGGTTGATTAAGATGAAACAATGACTAAACCTAATTCATACAGTGACATTCCGAGTCAAATTATCATCTTCATTGTCACCACAGATTGAGGAGGTGGGAATGCATGTCTCATATTATTTATGCTATTGCAGTTGATAGTTTTTGCATGTCATGCTATGTACTAGGTTGTACATTTCACATGTCATTAGAGTGGATAGTAGATGTAAAAGAAATTTTGGGAAGATGCACTAGGATGCAATGAAGTAGATTTTGAGACGCTTGCAAGGTAACACAAATGTGAGTTCTTTATTTGATAATCATACAGATTCGGTTGGAGTTATTATGTGATATGCATATGCCAATCTTGCACATAATGTTTGACAAGATATGTTTTCACACTTTCTGATTGTGTTGTCAGTTGAAAGGCTACACTTAAACTATTACTGTTTTGTTTACTATCGAGATAGAGTAAGAAAATCTCTCTAAGACAGTGTAAGAAGTTATAATTGTGTGGTTTTGTGCGTTGTCTTAGTGTTCAACAACACTTGTCCAGTAGTTTACTGTAATAATAAAAATGCAATTCATTTGACCAAAAATCAAATATTTCAGAAGAACACAAAGCATACCCATGTAGACATCACTTCACAAAATTTTCAAGGCAATATTGTTTGTACTTCAAATTTTGTTAAAGAAAAAGGACAATGTTTTACTGAACTTACTCAAATAGAGAATTTCAAGCATTGATTACATGCAATTTGATGGTGTAGATAAGCCTGTGAGAATCCAGGTAGAGGGGTGACTGGATATTTCCTGGTACGATGTATGAGTCCAGGATTTCAATCCAAGGTGAATATTTGTTTCTTGAATTTCATGCATTGAACTTTTTTTTTAATTAGTAATAAACCGAGTTTTCAAGTACTGATCCAGACACAGGCAATGAGGAAGTATTTTGTTACTTTGGAAAGTCAATATTATTCCTACATGAGCGAAATTGGAATTCCATCGATCGAAAAAGTAATTTGTGAGGTAAGACGGTAAGACTCCTAGCCACAGGAGAGAAGAAGGGAGTAGAATTAAAAGAGTGTCTTAGCCGCAGAAGAGAGGAAAAATTCTTAGTTAGAGTTGAGAAGAAGATCAAGAACTCCTAAACGAGAAACAAGCTTAAAGAGAGAATAACGCAACTGCAGACGGTTAGGAAAAGGTCATTGTCTCTACTTCTCCATGAAACAACAAATTATTCATGTTTCCTAGTTTTTTCGATGAGGCCAAGAAGAGAGTTGAATAAGGTTTGAGTGGGCTTTAGGTTATATGAGTAAATACAAGCCATGCAATCTTTAATCTCCTAATCATAGGATAAATATCAATGGACTCTCCCCAATGCAAATAGATTGATCACAATTATTAATCAAAGGATGTGAATTTTTGTCATTTCTATTTCTCTATCATGTTTTTTTTACTTGTACGGGAAAGCGCCGTTCTGTAACAGATATCACAAACAAAATTGCTTCGCACATATTTAAACATAAGCAGCAACAACACTCAAGCCTTTATCCCACAATAGTGGAGCATCAATTTTTATATGAATCCTTTGTCGCCATTGTGCCCTATCTTTATTCATAATCACTAATGTCTAAGTACATCATGTCTTTCCTAATAGTTTCATTCCAAGTCTTTAGTAGTCTACCCTTCTGCCGTTTAATATGCCTAGTGACTAAACTCTCACAACACCTAACAGGTGCCTCTCATGGTTTCCTTTGTACGTGTCCAAACCATCTTAGTCGGGTTCCTCACATCTTCTTTCTCCACTTCAACCAACTTGCTTGGATTCTATGTATCGCATCTTTTTCTACACCTCCATCTTTTTTAACCTATTGATCCCAGATATTTAAAACAACCATTGAGTGAAATATCTAGATCACCCAACTTAATAATGGAGCCATCCATCCTTCTTGCACTGCTAAATTTAAGCTCCATATACTCCATCATTGCCTCACTCAACCTAAAACCCTTCTTTTCTAAAGTGTCTTGTCAAGATTCAAATTTTGCATTTACACCCTCGTGCGTCTCATCAACTAAAACAATATCATTAGCAAATAATAAACACCAAGGTATTACTTATTGGAAATGTCTGACGAGTTCATCTAAGATAAAGGTAAAGAGATATGAGCTTAAAGTTGAAACTTGATGTAAGCCAACAGTGATAGAGAATTCATGTGTTAATCGTCTAGATGTCCTCACTCTCGTCACTGAATTTGTATACATATCTTTGATTATGTTAATGTAGTATAATACATTGACACATTTCATTTCTAAGACTCTCCATAAGGCCTCTCTTGAAACCCTATCATAAGTTTTCTCAAGGTCAATAAATAGCATATAGAATTATGTAAATCACAAAATTCTTTTTTTCCCTAGACATTTTCATACTACGATGGATATATTGTCTAGCTCAACCGCTTTTCCATTTTTCATTTTCTTTAAAACATCATTTACCTCTGATGCTTGAATTTTACAATAAAACATTGTGCACATATTTAAACATAAATTAAAAAAACAATGTTTAAACCTTCATTTACTGATCTTATCCCAAACTTAGTGATTAGTGAGTACGATTACCCATCCCCTAAAACTGCCTTAAATGGTTTAAGTACGTTATACAGACAATATGCATAACCACTCATTTGCTCGGTGCACCATCTAACCCCAAAGAAACATCACTCTCATTGAAGTCCATGTGTCAGGTATTAACATTAAAGGAACAATTTTGCTAGGTATACCGCTCATGTTAAGTAAAAAAAGGCTGTCACCACCCCCACTCCAACCAGCCCACCTATCCATAACGAAAGCTGCATTAGCTTACCATAGTTGGCTAACATCTTTCACACATGAACTCAATTATTTTTTTTTTGCAACTAAAAGAAACAATTCAAACAACCAACCAATCACTATTACCCATATAAAACCATATTATCATTGATAATAGCTTTTTATAAATAAATTTTAAAAAAACATCCTTTAGGTACAACATCTATGGTTGGGATCAGCTACATGCTTAAAAAAAAGGAAAACGATTCAACTGCACCTACTCAAGCTATTAAAAATATACATAACAACGAACTAGAAAAAAATCGCCCTAATCAAACCAAAACCGGCAGATGAATAGCAATGATATGACCCGTTTGGATCGGGGTGGTCCCACAGCTGCTGGGGGGCAACTTGGTCTTTTTCTTATTTCTTACTCTAGTATAAATTATGTTTTGGAGGTAGGGTTTGGGTGTGAAAGTTCTGGAATCATGTGTCTGCTGTGTGGAGCTCGGTTGATCCCCTCCCTAGCTGGTCGGTTGTTAAGGAAGGTTCTTCTTCCTTAGGCCTGGTTTGTATCGTTTTTTCTCTACTTGTGCAGTGTTGTGCTGGAACTCTTTAGTGTGAGCTGTTGGTTGTATGTTGGGACTATCTTATTTGTGTTGTTTGGGTTGTGAAGTGGTGTTTTTGATCTTCCTGCAATTATTTGTGTTGATTCCTGAAAAGAGCTGTATCAAGGGTATCAGAGGGACACGATCCCTGCGTCTTCCTCCTCCCCACCATGCCGGTCTTCGACGCCACCCGATCCAAAGAACCGTCCACCGAAATGGAGGCCCTCCGCCTTCATCAGGAGGCCCTCAATCACCAACTGAAGACACTCTCCGAGCAGCAAAGCCGCATCTCCGACGACGTGCGTGAGATCCTCTCCATTCTCAAAGCCAACAGGCTCAGCGGCTCCGACGGTCATTCGGCCTCGCCTGACCCCCATCCGGGTTCCTCCAACTGCCAACCGGTGAACACGCGTTCGCCCACCTCGAATTTCCGCATTTTTGCGGGGACAGCGTCCTAGATTGGATCTGTCGATGTGACCAATTCTTCGAAGTGGATGGCACACCCAATGATATGAAGGTTGGCATTGCTTCTATTGACATGAAAGACCGAGCGCTCTATTGGCATCAAAGTTTCATGAAACACTGTCTCACCCGCCAATGGCCCTCCTGGGAAGAGTACTGTCAGACCATCAACAGTCGTTTTGGATCCCTCTTAAGTGATGACCCTCTCAGCGACATGAAAAATTTACGCCAAAAGGGTTCAGTCCAAAGTTACATCGACAAATCTGAAGTCCTACTGCACCGGGTTGCCATTCCGGAGGAAAATGCTATCAGTCTATGTTTAGCCGGGTTAAAGGGGGACATTGAATACGCCGTGCGTATGTTCCAACCCAAGTCTCTCCACGATGTTTTCTCTCTCGCTCGCTTACAGGAGCAGAAAAACGTCTTCAGTGCCCGATGATCTTCCACCCCGGGCTAAGATCGGTCCACAACTAGAGACAACCAGTCTGACACATCCGCCCCATCAGGCCTTACGGGTGGGAGGGCTGCTGCCGATGCCTGGGCTCCACCCGGGCAGGGCGGTCCAAAAATCACTTCAACTGATATGGATGAACGGCGAAGCAAAGGGTTGTGCTTCTAGTGCGATAGCAAATACACCCCGAGACACCGCTGTGTTGAACGTCGGAAATCCTATGCTCTTGAGATTGTCACCAATGTGGGGGAGGAGAATTCCCCGGAGGCCCTACTTGAGGAGTCGGCCCCGCTGGACGGGCTGGAGTAGGAGCCCGAGACACCGCCCCATGTCTCTGTCCATGCCTTGGAGGGGACGACTCATTTCCAGACCATGAGAATCACGACTTCCTATCAAGGCGAACCACTTCATGTGTTGATCGACTACGGTAGCACACATAACTTCCTCGATCTGGATACCGCGGCAAAGCTGAAGTGCACGCTCACCGCCATTCCGAGCTTCGATGTGGCCGGTGGCAAATGGGAAAACGATTGCAAGTTCCTACAAGGTGGTCGATTTCAAGTGGAAAATGCAGGGCATATTGTTCTCCTCGGACATGTTGGTACTGCCGCTAGGCGACTGCGAGGTGGTCTTGGGCGTACAATGGCTTGTCACTCTCGGCGTAGTCCACTGGGATTTCAAAAACTTAAAGATGGAATTCTCTGTTCAGGGACGCAGGATTTCCCTAAATGGCTCGAAGCACACCGTCAACACTTGGATGCGACCACGACGGACACAAAAGTTGATTGACTGGAATGGGGAGCTTAACATGTTGGCTTTATGTTACCTCCAGAATGAATCTCTGGGCTCCAACACCGGGCCCTATGAGGCAAGCATTAAGCCCGGTTCGACCCTACTGGAACCCGAGTCCCACCTTCAGCTAGCTACAGGCGGTGTTGGATGAGTTTAAAGATGTCTTCTCTGAACACAGGGAACTTCCCCCACTCCACCAGCATGAGCACCACATTTCGGTGCGGGAGGGTGCTTCCCCAGTCAACATATGACTGTACCGTTATCCGCCACTACAAAAGGCAGTTATCAAACGAATGGTGCCGGTGTTGCTTTACACCGGCCTGGTTCAACACAACAACAGCCCGTTTGCTTCCCCGGTGGTGCTAGTAAAGAAGAGCGATAGCACTTGGCGCTTATGCGTCGACTGTCGGCGTTTCATCCAAGGGTACGGAGTATTAGCAAAGCCACTGACATCCATGTTGCATCGACAACAGTTCAGTTGGAGTGAGGAGGCCGAAGCGGCCTTCCAAGCATTAAAGCGGGCGGTGTCACGACTGTCGGTGCTTCGGTTGCCGAATTTTCAGCAAACTTTCATTGGGGAGACGGACGCGGCAGATGTCGGTGTGGGCGCGGTTTTATTACAAGCGTCTCAACCTGTGGCGTACTTTAGCAAGGCGCTCGGCCCCAAGAACGCTCGACTTTCGACATATGAGAAGGAGCTCCTAGCGGTTGTCATGGCCGTCCAGAAGTGGTGGCACTACTTGATGGGTTGTCCATTCATTATTCGCACCGACCACCAAAGCCTCAAATTCTTGCTCGAGCAACGGATCGCTACCCCGGCCCAACAATGATACCTTGCCAAGTTGATGGGGTATGATTTCCAAATCCAGTACAAGGGGGGCAAAGACAACACTTGCGCGGATGCCCTATCCCGCAAGTACGAACAAGGGGAGGGCGAGCTCCAAGCGAGAGTGGTCATCCAGTCCGAGATCATCCGGGCAGTCCGCCGGTCATGGGAACAAGATAGCCGACTACAGCAAATTATTGCGACCAAGGAGGCCGATCCCTCTTGTGAACCGAAATACCAATGGAGACACAGGGTGCTCCAACGGTGTGGTAGATTGGTTGCTGGCCATGACAAGGAACTCAAATTGAGGCTTCTCCAGCTTTACCATAACAGCTCCATGGGCGGTCACTTGGGTATCACATCAACTCACCATTGATTGAAGCAGGTGTTTTATTGGAAGGGAATGAAGTCAGAGGTCTACGAGTACGTGCAACAGTGCCCGACCTGTCAAACGTGTAAATCCACCACTCAACTTCCGCTCGGATCACTGCAGCCCCTACCCATTCCGGAGTGGATTTGGCAAGAGATCTCAATGCACTTCATTGAGGGACTACCCCCGAGCCGGGGAAAATCGGTTATACTGGTGGTGGGGGACAGGTTAAGCAAGCAGACTCACTTCATGGACCTCACCTATCCATACACAACGGAGGGAGTGACCCGAGTATTTTTCGACTCGATCTTCCGACTGCAAGGGCTGCCCGCAACAATTGTAAGTGATTGGGACGTTGTTTTCTTGAGCGATTTCTGGATAGAGCTCTTCAAAATTTTGCAGGTACAACTGCATCACTCCACCGCCTACCATCCGCAAAATGACGGGCAATCCGAGATAGTCAATCGGTGCGTGGAGGGCTACTTGCGTTGCATGTGTCATGAGCGGCCACAGAGCTGGGCCGAGTGGTGGTACAATTCTACATTCCAAAGCATCATCCGGATGACACCATATGAGGTCGTGTACGGGCAAGAGCCCCAAATTCCATAACTGTACGTGGAGGGAACCTCGACAGTAGAGGCGGTCGATCGCTCGTTGGAGGCTTGGGATAGGATAGTTTCTATCCTCAAACACAACCTATCAATGGCCCAAAACAGGATGAAGACCTTTGCGGATCGGAGGCGCCGCGAAAGGGAATTGGAAGTGGGTACGTGGGTGTACATCCGACTACAACCCTACCGTCAGCTCAGTCTACGGGCGTACGGATGCCAGAAGCTGTCACCCAAGTTTTTTGGGCCTTTGAGGGTGCTGGCGCGGGTGGGCACGGTAGCCTATCGCCTCGAACTACCGACCGAAGCCAAGATTCATCCGACCTTTCATATTTCACAATTGAAGGAACACAAGAGAGCGCCACCCACCCGGTCGGGAGAGTTGCCATTAGCCGTGACGAAGGAGGGCAACGTGCTGATCGAACCATTAAGGAGTCTGGACTGCCGGATCGTCAATCGGGGTGGACGGGCCGTCACTCAATTCTTAGTGCAATGGGTCAACGGAACTCAGGCGGACGCGACTTGGGAAGATCTTTGACTGCTGCAGAAGAAGTACCCACATTTTGTTCCTTGGGGACAAGGAACCTCTGCTGGAGAGGGCACTTGATACGACCCGTTTGGATCGGGGTGGTCCCACGGCTGCTGGGGGGCAACTTGGTCTTTTTCTTATTTCTTACCGTAGTATAAATTATGCTTTGGAGGTAAGGTTTGGGTGTGAAAGTTCTGGAATCATATGTGTGTGCTGTGTGGAGCTCGGTTGATCCCCTCCCTAGTTGTTCTGCTGTTCAGGAAGGTTCTTCTTCCTTAGGCCTGGTTTGTATTGTTTTTCTCTACTTGTGCTGTGTTGTGCTGGAACTCTTTAGTGTGAGCTGCTGGTTGTATGTTTGAGACTAACTTATTTGTGTTGTGAAGTGGTGTTGTTGATCTTCCTGCAATTATCTGTGTTGATTCCTGAAAAGGGGGCTGTATCACGCAACTACGAAGCGCTCAGGCAAAAGAAGGATAGAGTGTTAATCATCAGACAACAATCCTAGCATAATCGGACGGGGAAAAGGGCCATTGATCAAACCATCCAAGAAACCCCAAAAGCGAAAGAATGATCAAAGAGGAGACGGACCAAGGCGTGGCGCTCGCCGGACTGGAAGGCGTGCTTCTGCTGGGTCATGGCATGCGCGTAGATCTGGGATAGAGAATTCGCGGCGTTGCAGAAGGTGGAGTACAGATTCCTATTCACCTCGTCAAGCCTCGACTCATCCGATTTCCTCTTTTTCCCCATCGGTTGACGAACCGCGTTTCCTCCAAACCCTAGAAGGCTAATGCGTGCTTCAAAAAATAAAAACCCTCTTCTCTCTCTCTCTCTCCTTCACACAAACACAGTTTCGCTCGACGAAGAGGAGAAAGGCCGAAGAGCAAGGAGTGCGGGACAGACAGACTACATGAGGGAGGGACGCATGTAACCTGCGTTATTTTCAAGTGCTAAATTGGAGAGAGAGAGAGAGAGAGAGCTCAGCTTGCGCGTGAGTCTCGCACGTGCACTCATTGTGATTTGAACAGTGTAGATTCTCTGGAATATTTCAATGCAAACTCGACTATAATCATGTACATTAAAAATGTGAGCAGCTGAGTCTTTTCTCTTAAGTACCCTCGGGCTAGGTTCAGCAGGGCGGTAGTGATTGTGAATTGTGGTTTTGAATCATTGTTTGTGAACGTTTGGTCTCATTTAAAAATTTCATACATTTTTATATTCAAAATTAGTTTTACTTTCTTGACTATAATCATAACAGTTGTTTTCAAGTATATGACATGAGGAAGAGAGCTAGCTACAAGAGCGAGAGAGACGGATGTGTCTGCGTTATTTTCAAGTATAGGACGTGAAGCCTCGGTGTTAAATTGGAGAGGGGGAGAGAGAGAGTTCAGCTTGGGCATGGGGCTAGCGCTTGCACTGGGCTGTGATTGCTCACGGTTGATTGTGATTTGAACGGTGTTGATCCTCTGGAATATTTCACTACAAACTCGACTATAATCATCTGCTTTAAAAATCTGAGCGGGGAGTCTTTAAGTACACTACTGCTCGGGGTGGTACAATGGTAGCGTTGTGAATGTGGTGATTTTGAACCATCGTTCTTAAAGAATTTCATATGTTTTATGTTCAAAACTAGTTTCCTTTTTCTTGATGACGATCATAACCATTGTTTTGCTAAACATACATTCTATGAGAGTGACGTTTTTTGTCAAAACTAACCAGAGCAAAAAAACCTCGCCAAATCGGAGAGAATTTTTTGTACATGATTCGCATGTAGAGAAAGGTATGCGGATCGTTTTTTGTGCAGAAATATAGTCATTTTAAAGAAATAATTAACGAAATATTAATTTATGTATTTTTACGAACATTTTAAGTACTCAAATATATATTTTTTGAGATAAAAATGCATAAAAATACAGTCGTAACGAATGTGTTTTTTTAAAACTATTTTACAATTATATTTTTGCAGCAAGCATATGTCTAATTTACAGTCCATTACAACTGCAAATTATGTAATAAGTTATAACTGTAATTTTGCCAAGAAAAAGGGTCCTGCACGGCCTCTATGTGCTAATCACGTACAAAAAAAATGTATATATCAAACAGAGCGTAGTTCACACACTGGTCCACACGTTCAGGCCAGATGAATAAGGATAATTTCACTTTACTAGTTCAACTTGGATTAAATATTTAATATGTATCTTGATTTTATGGAGTGCCAGAAAATCCTGGGGTTTGTTTGTCTTGACAAAATTGGAGATTTGGGATTTGAATTGTATGTCATTTTCAATTGAATTTAATCTCTAATTTTAATTTCAAAACTTCATCCTGATCAACCAAACGGAGTCTAAAACAACCCCAATCAATTTGGGGTCCTGAGAATATCTCATTTTTTGTTTCATCATCAATGAAGCTATCAATCGTTTGCAGTCCTTCCAAGGTGTTGACGGTCCTTCAACTCACATCTATCGTTCGCAATCCATCCAAGGTGGCACAACTGTAGCTCAACTGGTGATTGAGGCCGGCGTCATGCCCCTCTATCTAGAAGGTCGCGGGTTCATGACTCCACCTCAACAACACACGGTATATGAACCACGCTCCGTAGAACCAAGTTCAACAGCTTGCACCCTAAACAGGGATAATCTTGCTCAGTATAACTAAAGTGGAAAATATGGGAAGAATTCACAAGAGTCTAATGGAGAACCCTTCATATTGTCAACTCACGGGCATGATTTTCTTGAATATTGGTTCTCATTGTGATTGAAGGCATCCATTGGAACTAGAGGTTGAGCTTCTTAGAAGAGGGATGAGATGACTTAGAATTACGAGCCATGTGATAACCGGAAGTAGAACTCGTGGTTGAGTCCTACTCGAAACAAATTAAGGTTCTATTTGGGATGACTTATTTTTTCCGGACAAGCGGTAGCGATCGCATGAACCGGACTTTAATTAAGGACCGGTTCATGCGGTCACAACCGCTTGCCCGGTGAAAATAAGTCCCCTCAAATGGACCCTAAGTCATGTAAGGGAGACCTATGAGTAGGATCTCTACGGAGGTCTTAAACCCGCAAGACAGGCAACTATGGTAAACAAAATTAAACTTTTATAGCATTGAATTTATTACTTGGGCGGTATACAAAATATATATAAATCAGGATAGAAATGGAGGAGATTCATTTCACGGTCATGATCATCTGCTTTTTGATTAGACTGTTTCTTTTTTCCATTCTTTTATATTTTTTTATTCAAAAAAATCTTGTTCCCTAGATTTTTTTCTATACTTATCTTGTCAAATAAATATAAAATGGATCCCCTTCATTTCATTTGAAATGAAGAGGATCGGATCCGTGCTAGCTCGTGTATATCATGAAAAAACTCCTCATACAATAAATATCCATTTATAATACTCTGGAAGAAAATATTACTAAGAGCTCTTCAACAAAAAAAAAAATTAGAAAACCCATCAAAAAAGGTTTTTCTTTAGAACTAATTCATATGAAGAATCAAATAATAATCACCATTTTATTACCACAATGCGCATGTGATTCGTTTCTATATTAAGACTTCATTTGTTTTAGCAGTGGCGGGTCGATCCGGTGGGTGGAAACGGAGAGTTCGAACAGGAGGAGGGAGGTGGCTGCTCCAAACGGAGCTTTTTGGGGCGTTTCTCAAGGCGGGCAGGTGGAAACGGAGCAAACACCGCCGGAGGTTCATTCGTTTACACTTCTTCCGGCGGCGTTTGCCCAAAACGAAGTTGCGAAACGCCCAAATAAATAGAGCCTAATTTTTGCATGAGCGGTTCAAAATTCACACAACTAACTAAATATGCTCGTGAATCCATTTGATGGAGATCCATCTTTTTAGAATTCTCTAATAGTTTGCGAATTGAAATCCAATTGCAAATTCAAAATCAGGATTTTGGGACGAATCTGAATTCAATTTCAAATATTCAAACAAATCTGAATCCAAATATATGCATTCTATGACAAATTTGAATTCGATTCGATTCGTGAGCACTCATAGCTACCAAACTTAAAAGAACAACTTTTTATTAGTTTGATACTTTTTTCAAACCTTATTATTACCATTTGTACAAACTCGTGTTCGCTGAGTGGGTCGCTCAGAAGAAAACCAAGACAAGGAGAACAGATTTAGACTAAGGTGAGTCGGACTGGTGAATGGGGAAGGAATTCCCCGGCTCGCATGGGGTTGAGCCGTCAGTAGCAGCAGGGGGGACTAGAGTGCATAGGCCCACATTCGACCTAGGGTCTAGCCAAGGGATAGACGAGTGGGGTAGCCGGCTCGCACTCGCCCTCAGTCCCGGGTTGGTAGCGAGAGCTAGCCTCATCAGGCACTCGCCACCCCAGGCGAGTGCATGGCAGCCTCATGAACCACTCACCCAACAATGTTTTTAACAGATTGTCTTTGTTGGTATGCTAATAGCCTCTCCAAAAAGCAGAGTTTAGCTATTGACAGACCAATTTGGGCTGCATTTAGTAAAATCAAAAACCGGGATTGCGCTATTGATAGACCAGACTTAGAAAACTATAAATAGACCCTTAAGAGCACCTTTGGAGAGTATTGGTCTTTGAATTTATTTCTCCACTAGTTTGCTTTGGTTGGTTTCGACAGCCCACCAAGTTGCCCAACTCAACTTTGGATTGGGAGGGGAAGCTCTCCCAAATCTTCCGGGTGTATGGCGGGACCTCCTCGCTGCGGCTCAGGGTTTGTTCCTAGTTCAAAGTCTTTGACCAAAAATTCAGTTTGGGATAAGTAAGTGGAGACTGCCCCTTTTGAGTCCGAACTCTCTCTGAGACCGGATAACAGTTTCAACATTTTTGGTGCGGCGAGTGTGAAATGTGGTCTGCACAAGAAAATCTTGAGCTAAGCTTCATGGTTGAAGATGAACGAGAAAGAGCCGGCTCGGACAGCATGCCACCTCCGGCGAGTGGCGTCACAGTGGGAATGTTGGAATAATTCCAGAGGGTGGATCTACAGACCATGCATCTAGCATTCGCCGCGAGAATCGAGTGGGCAACACCTTTTGTCCCGGTGGTCACAGTCCCATCTTTAGGCGAGAATGCCCCGGGTCAGCGACCCGAAAAAGAGTGCTGACGGAGAGCGGCGAGAGGGATCTTGTCAGGTGAGAGTTGTTCTCCGGTCAGGAGAGTGCTGACAGAATCAGTGTGCAAGTGGTGCGAGATGGGTCAACTCGCACAGTAGGGGGAGGGAGTCCTTTTTGGGAATTGATCATCTCGGCCCCAGTACCAGAAGGGTTCAGGAAACCAGAGATGTCTTACTACACGGGCAAAGATGATCCAGTGCAGCATGTCCAGTGGTTTAAGAATGTCGTTTCAATCTGGCAGATGTCAGACGTTTTCAAGTGCTGACTTTTCGCCATCACCCTAAAGGAGAAGACAATGGACTGATTCCTGTAGAAGGGGTTTGCTCAAGGCTCAAGATAGTCCACATAACCCTATCAAGTTTGGAATAGGGATTATATAGTATCTCCAGCGTAGAGCCAAACCCTAGAGCGACACGAACCCAAATAACCCGTTCTGAGTCGGACCCGACACGAGCGGACATAAAACTAAATATCACTAACAATCTCCTCCTATGTCCGCTGTGAAGCCGACGTTGGAAAAGGGGGTGGTTTGTGAAATGTTCAGCCAAAAGTGAATCATTCACAACCGCGTCCGGCACCTGTTGAGAATCATTAGACTTAATCAAGAGAAATAGTATGCACGCATAAACAGAACAAGAGTCCAGCCACATCACAACATGCCTCAGATACAATCAGGGCACAGGCCCTAAACGCCTAGCGTCCCAAATCAAACAGAGAGCAACAGAAGTCCAAACAAACAGGTGAAAGAAAAATAAAGAGCTAAACAGTGCTCTAAAACAGAGATACCAAAAATAAGGTCTAACAATACTCTAACTGTCAGTATCCAGAAGATCATCATGATCAGGATCCCAGTCTACCAGTGCTCCTCCTAGATCAGCAGCCCCTGTAATTTCCAACAGAGAATTTCATTTTAAAATGAATTCAAACATTTGAAAATATACAAATATCTAGTTCTACCATGAGAACGTAGTATTTAATTATTATTATTATTGGCTGGGAGGACGTTTCTACAGAGTATTATAGATAAACCTCAGAATCCGTTATCTGTTTCCAAATTAAACGATTTACGGACTTCTGGACACCGCAGCTATATCTGTGTTCCTATATGGAATGTCACGGTTACTGCTCTTCTAGAGTTGACTGGAACTCATCAAGTTTGGAATGGAACCAATCAACAAGAGAAAAAGTCAAACCAAGTAAGATCGTGTTATCAAGTTTGGAATAACACTCTCCTCCAAGGCAAGATAGCCGAATCCAGGTGAAGTTGTTAGCATCAAGTTTGGAATGAAACAACTTACCAGATCCGAACTCAGCAACCAGGAGCATCAACGGAGCACAACATGCTTGCTTTGACAAAGGAAATTTGAAAATCAAAACAATTGGACTAAGGCTGAACTGAATCGCCTAACCTTGAACTAAGACCGAGCTAAATCGCCTTTAGTCCCATTTCCCCCACTGTTTTGATTAACCGGTCTTTGGGCATTCCTTTCGTCAATGGATCAGCCAGATTATCCTTCGAACGCACATCGACCAAAGTGATAATTCCTTGTTCTTTTAGATAATTCAACAACGCATGTCTCAGTCGTACATGTCTCCTCTTAGTGTTATAGAGAGCATTCTTTACAACTTGAGCTGCTGCTTGATTATCACAATACAAGCTCAACGAGTTGACTTGTAGCTTAGACAAGGGTATGTCTAAAATCAGGTTCTTGATCCAATCTGCCTCTTCACCAGCTGAAGCTAAGGCAAACAACTCGGCTTCCATAGACGACAAGGCTATACACGTCTGTCTTTTGGATTTCCAAGTGATAGCAGCTCCACCCAAAGTGAATATATATCCACTGGTAGACTTGCTGTTCCCAACTTCTGAACACCACGAGGCATCAGAGAATCCATCCACAGTAGGAGGATAACCAGTATAGCACAAAGCATGATCTTTAGTACCTCTCAGGTATCTCATCAGCCTATCTAGGGCATCCCAATATTCTTTGCCTGGACTACTGGTAAAACGGCTCAGCATGCCAACCGTGAAGGCAATGTCTGGTCTTGTACAACTTGTGGCGTACATGAGACTACCAATTATTTTAGAATATTTTAATTGATCTATGCTGATCTCTTCATTAGGACTCAACTTAACATTATGATCAAACGGTGTCTCAACAGGCCTACAGTCTTTGTATCCCCAAGTAGAAAGTAGTTGCTTTATATAATGAGTCTGGCTAAGGGTGACTCTACCCTTGTCAACTCTGACTTTCATACCTAAAAGGGTATCCACAGGACCAAGGTCCTTCATGTCAAAAGCTTCTACGAGAGTGGATTTGACATCCCTCACTGCAGCAAGATCTGAACCCAGAATCAACATGTCATCCACATATAGGCATATGATAACTGTTTGATTTGTCATCGAGCGGTAGTAGAGGCATTTGTCTGAGAGACTGGACTGAAATCCAATGCTCTTTACCACTTAATCAAATTTAATGTGCCACATCTTAGGTGTCTGTTTAAGCTCATAGATCGATTTATCGAGCTTGCACACTTTGTCTCTCAGATCCTTATGTACATAACCTTCAGGTTGTGCCATATAGATCTCTTCATCAAGCTCTCCATTTAAGAAAGCTGTCTTTACATCCATCTGATGAACTATAAAGTTCTCGATAGAAGCTATGGCAAGAAGAATCCTAATAGTGGATAGGTGACACACAGGTGAATAGACGTCAAAATAGTCAATTCCCCCCCATTGTTTATAACCCTTAGCTACTAGACGTGCTTTATATCTGGCTATAGACCCATCACTGTGCAATTTCTTCTTCAATACCCACTTGCATCCTAAGACTTTAGCTCCTTTCGGCAGGTCAACTAAATACCAAGTGTTATTTTGTAGCAGCGAGTTCATCTCATCGTCGATGGCTTCTACCCACATTAACGCATCTCTAGATCTCATTGCTTCCTGATAGGAGAATGGATCGTCCTCTAAGTGGTAGGTGACAAAGTTCTCACCAAAATTCTTAGGGACTCTATCTCTTGTAGACGTTCTAACAGGAACAGGTTCCACCTCTAGAGGTTGGGGAGCAGTGCTAGAGGGGCCAGCTTCAGGTTCTACAGTAGATTCTGCAATCACGTCAGTAGACCCGTGGACGGTTAAGCCATGATCTTTGATAAATTTATGTTCAAAGAAAATAGCATCTCTCGACTCTATCACTGTATTAGTGGATATATCAAGAAACCTGTCAGCTGCACTATCTTCTGCACAACCTAGATAAACACATGTTATTGTTCTAGGTCCCACCTTAGGTCTCTTAAGGTCTTGTAAACGCACATACGCGATACAGCCCCAAGTTTTTAGAGTATCATACCTACAAGGATGACCATGCCATAACTCATACGGGATAGAAATGAGTTTTGAGTGAGGCACTCTATTCAGAATGTGATTCGCAGTAAGAACTGCTTCTCCCCAAAAGGAGTTGGGCATGCCAGCTGTTAGGAGCATAGAGTTCAACATCTCTGTTAAAGTTCTATTCTTACGCTCAGCAATGCCATTAGACTGGGGTGAGTAAGGAGCTGTGGTTTCAAGGATTATGCCCTCAGAGCCACAAAATTCCTTAAACTCAGTTGCAGTGTATTCTCCTCCTCGATCACTTCTGAGTCTCTTGATTTTAAGGTTTAACTGATTTTCCACACGAGACTTAAAAATCTTGAAAGTCTCAAATGCCTCATCTTTTGATCTCAACAAATACACATGACAATATCTCGAGAAATCGTCTATGAAGGTAATTAGATACTTCTTTCCCCCTCTAGTGATATGACTCCGGAAATCACAAAGGTCTGAATGTATCAATTCCAGAAGTTGTGTGCTTCTAGACACCGACTTGAAAGGTGTTCTAGTGATTTTGGTTTGCGCACACACCTCACATTTGTCAAATCGAATAGACAGATCTAAAGGGATGTTTTGACTCTTAGCTAGGTCTAGCATTTTCCTATAGTTCACATGTCCTAGTCTGTTATGCAACAACTTGGGATCAATGAGGTTAGAACTCACTTGGTTAATGCTATCGTTATTCAGGCTAAGTCTATACATTCCGTTGATCAAATACGCACACCCAAAGTAATGTGAATTGACCATTAAGGTCATTCTACCGTTTTGAGTAGTGAAGGTCATCCCAGCCTTATCTAATAAGCTTATGGAAATCAGATTTTTGGTTAAATTAGGAACTATTTTAACATGTCGTAAAATTAAAGTTTTACCTGAGGAGAGGACTAGCTCTGCAGTCCTGGCATGAGTAACATCAGTCGCTCCTCCATTGCAGTTTTCGACTTTGTCCTTGACCGCTGTGACCTTTGAGAGAAGACCTCTGTCATTTGTGACGTGACAGGTAGCACCACTGTCCAGCCACCACTCAGAAGACGCACTGCGGTGACTACTCCCAATCATAGCCACGAAGGACTTAGGATCGGAGTTGTCGACCACCATGTGCGCCACATTTTGTGGGGCATCCTCCTTTACCTTCTTCGGACCCCTGCATTCAGCGGCCCAGTGACCTCATTTGCCACAGTTGTGGCACTTGCCCTTCTTCCTTTTAAGAGAAGGCTTTTTGACCGCCAACGGTGCTGGAGTATCACGCTTAGGTGCCGGGGGCTTCCGAGAAGGCTTACTAGGACGTGAAACGAAGTTGACAGCCTGTGAGGGCTGCGCAACCTGCTCCAAGCTTTTCCCAGCAATATTCTGGTCTTCAATATGGATGAACCTTTTGAGTTCGTCCAAACTGATCTTCTCTTTCAGTCGGTGCATCTCGGTCTTGAAAAAGAGCCATTCAGGAGGCAGTTTACTCAGGATCATATACACAAAGAGGCTGTCGTCCATCTTCGAATGATCATCATCCAGCTTCTGACGAAGGTTGACCAGCTGCAAGAGTTGAGAAGTGATAGGCACGTTCTCTTTGAACCTGAAGTTGAAGAACTTCTCTCCAATAAGCGACTTCGACAATCCTTCCTCCTTTTGGAAATGCGCATTCAGGCGATCCCATATTTCCTTTGCAGATTTGTACGTGTGGTAGGTCAACGCGAGCCGGGGATTCAGAGAATTTAATAGATAATCCCTGCAGAAGTCTTCATCCTTGTTCCACTGGTACTCGTCCACGTCCTCGACGGTAGAAGCAAAATCACTCTGAACAGTATAGAAAATCTCGCGTTCCTTCATTCCTAGTTGGACTTGAATTTTCCAACTAAGAAAGTCGGAGGCGTCGAACGATTGCAATTTTATAGTGTCGAGCGCGCTTTTCTTCGACATAGTTCTAGATTTAAAGCAAAAATAAAAATGCTAGAACAAGGTCACCTGAGCCGTGTGAAGACGTCAGAAAATCTTCGGATCCAATCCAGAAATTATGCTTGCTTTACCAAACTGCATAAAACTCTAGCATACGAACTCAATCAAGATCACTATACCCCCACAACAAGCCTTCAACTTGCTGGAAATGCATCCACTGAAGTGCTTGGACTGCTCACAAATCTATGCTGAACATGAGGTGATGTAGAAGCCTCAGGAGATCCCTCTTCAAGATATGTCGGGAACAGAAGAAAAATCTGGATGATTTGATATTTCCTGGATCTATGTCTCTTGCCTTGGAGGAAGAAATTCAGGAAAAATGGATCTTCAACTCAACCGCTGAGAGTTGGAACAGGAGATCCGGTGAGATCCAGCAAGATCCGGCGAACCCCCTTTCTGAAACACGAACAGCAAGCACCGCGGGATTAATTTTTTTTCTTTCCAATCTACAGGTGTTGGAACTGGTTCAGATCTTGATAATAGCAAAGAAGGATTGACCCCACTGGAAACCTTTTCCTTGATCGGCTACGACAGATCTACAGATCCGGTGAATTCACCATGCGCCAATGGAAGATTAGCGGTGGGCGAAACTCCCGATCGGAAAACAAGAAGCACGGTCTTGCGAAGAAATCCAGCAAGCGACAGCCGCTGGCGATACCTAGCGATATTTTTTTCTTACAGGCTACGCTTGATCCAGTGACATGGATCTTTCCCTCTTCCCGATCAAGAGCCGGTGGCCACGATCTGTAGAGCGGCGCAAGAAAAAGAATCACGGTAGCGGCGCACGACAGAGAACTTGCGAAAAAACCAGTGAAGAGCGACGACGGGATCTGCGATTCCTTCCTCGCGATTCAGTGCGGCGCAGAGAATTCGCGAGAACGAGAGAGAGCGGCGGCTTCGTGAAATCGCAGAACGACGAGCGCCGGCGGAAAAAACGAGAGCGGACGGGTGCAAGAGCGGACGGATACGGGAGAGCGAAACCCTAATCGCTATCTTGAGAATGTAGAAGGGGTTTGCTCAAGGATCAAGATAGTCCACATAACCCTATCAAGTTTGGAATAGGGATTATATAGTATCTCCAGCGTAGAGCCAAGCCCTAGAGCGACACGAACCCAAATAACCCGTTCTGAGTCGGACCCGACACGAGCGGACATAAAACTAAATATCACTAACAATTCCTTGGCGGTTTCAGCTATTAGAGTTGACAGAAGCGGCTTAGCGGTTTCGACAGACTGGCATGACGGTTAACAGTTTGGGCGGTTACTGTTGTCAGTCCACCAGTTTCTCTTGCTTGTAATTTTTTGCTTCCATCGAGTGCATTGTGAATTAAGTCTCGCAATGTATACCTCTATCTGTAAAGAAGATTGTTGATTCCAGAGTAGTTGTTGTGCTTCTGTTGATACTGATGTTTACTTGGCTTTGATTTGATTGAGTGTTCCTGCGACCTTACTCAGCTTCCGCGAGAAATTTTCACATCCGCATCAATATTCATCAATATAAAATAAGTAAATCAATAACTTATAATTGTATGAATATGTAATATAATCATGTTTTTATTCTCATGCTTAATGCACAAGCAAATGATGCATTTTTTCATGTAAACTTAGTTGTTTATCAGTAACTAGTATTGATGGTAGATTTATGATTTGACTAAAAGCCTAGACCTAATGGTTAAGAAGAATTTTTAAACCCGAAAACCGTACCTAAAAATTGCCCCAACTATTCAACCAAATGTATCAGTTTAGGTTTGGTTTGATGTAGAGAAAAAAATAACTTAACCTTTTTTATTTAGTTTCGATTTAGAGTTCAAATCTACTCAAATCGAACAGCTTGCACCTCTAATTTCACCACCGCATGTTAAAATTAACGCAAACAAAGGGGATATATTGCATGTATAATGGAGAGCATCCTAATCCAATATTTACAGAGGAAAAAATAGGGCGCTGATATCCGCACTGCAGTTTTGACTAGTCGCACCACACGTTTTCCTAATTTTTGATGTCTTTTGGAAATACGTCTTGTGCATGCATTTTTAGGAAAAGTGTTCAACACGAAAGTTGTAGATCTCGACGAGATTTAAACTTTCGTGATGAACACTTTTCCTTAAAATGCACGCACAAGACGTATTTCTAAATGATGTGAAACCTGAGCGTATTTTCAAAGTACGCATTGTACATGCATTTTTAGGAAAAGTGTTCAACACGAAAGTTGGAGATCTCGTCGAGATATATAACTTTCGTGTTGAACACTTTTCCTAAAAATGCATGTACAAGACGTATTTCTAAAAGACATGAAAAATTAGAAGAAAATACGGTGCGACTAGCCAAAACTAAAAGCGCGGAGAATAAACGAGAAAAGTCTCTCTTTCCTTAATCTGACTGGCTCAAAGCAGAGCCGAAGTCATTCTCAGTCTAGATATTTAGCTGGCTTCTGGTTTTAATTTGATGAACTGTATAAACACACCATATTAAATCGGACGGCCCATATTTTAATTTTATATTTGAAATGGCCATTTCAACGTCCTACAAAATTAACTTATAAATTCCACACAAATTTATAAAAAGTCGTCTCTTTCTAGCTATCTTCCCCCCAACACCATAACTCCCATGGATTACAGCCCCAAGCTGCAGAGGCAAAGCTCCTGCGCCTGGCTCCCCCTCGATATGGCCGACTGGTTCTCGGCCGCGGGTCGCCGGACAACCACCGGATTCAGCCGGCGATTCTCCAACGGCCGATCATACGACAAGCTCGAGTCATCCATCAGCTATGCACCGTCGGCGACACGGCCAGTCGCCTTGCAGAGGCTTCGGTTGAGGAGGCTGTGGAGGAGAGCTTTGAGCAGCAAGAAGAGGATTTTAGAGTCTTCGGCGCCCACCAAGGCGGCGGTGACTGCACCCTATGATTTCAACACCTACGCCCAAAATTTTGACGATTGGTGGGCCCGGGTGGAGCCGGAGAACATGTCACGGTCGTTCTCCTCCCGGTTTGCCGTCTCCTCCGGCGTGACGGGGAGGATTGGATGAGCTGGGCTTGTTTCTTTCTTTTGGCCTGGTTCAATATATACCACTATTCTTTTTTTTTTTATGCAAAAGATGATTGTAGAGTTATATACGTACAGCTAAAAGTGGGAAATTTTTTTATTTATTCATTCATTTTTCAAAAATTCTAATTTTTTTTATTTAGATTGAATTTGAATTGAATTAATTTGACTGGAATCATATTACGAGATTGAATTAGATAGCTGGTTTGAAAAATAATTGGAATGAGCTCGAATTAATTTAAATAATAAATATTTAGTTCACAATTTTGTTTTGGAAGCGAAATAAGTGGGCACAATACAAGAAATACAAGAAAGACGCAAACAACTTCTTCTATTATCAACGAAAGGTTACAAAAACACAAAGACAACTTGTGTTTACAATTACAACTCTACACCACAACACACTACCTGCAAAGTGGGTATTTCAACTTCACTCCTAGAGGTCTTGGGTTTCACGCTCTTCGTAGTATATCTGCTTAGCAAGTACACATCACCTTGTATTGCCTCAACCCAGATGATCTTTGACAACTTCTTGCTCTTTATCATACTGCTCGCAATGTATAGAATCGTTAGATTCTTTCTCTTTGTTGTTCTGTTCTGTAAAAAATTATGAGAAAGTGAGAAAGAGATCGCAGAAACACTCGATCACAATCAAAACCAAATAGAATTCTGCACAACAAAAGCATAAGAGTGTTAATCTGGATTTCACAAATCTGATTTACAAAGTGAGACATACATTGCGAGTTATGATTTCACAATGTACCCAATTGAAACAGAAAAATACAACTCCAGGCAAAAAAGAAACCGTGCGGACAACAAGGTGTAACTGCACAAGCCGCCAAACTGCAAGTCCTGTCTGACGAAACCACCCAAGTCGTCAAACTGCAACTACTCGCGCAGACTGCTTGTTATTAAATGCTGATGAACTTGAACAGAACCCGCAGATAGAACGGGCAAACTGCTCGACCTAACCGCAACCCTGAGGAAGAGACTTCAGGTCACTGAGACCGTGACCTGTTGTATACCGCTGGTTGTTAACCGTGAATTGTTTTACGCCAATCTTCCACTAGTTGCACAACCGGCACAAAGTCAATTTCACTTAGTCGCGCCAGTTAGAAAATCTTAACCGCAAGATTACAGTGCGAGCTAAGTTCTCATTGTTCATATTATTTATGACGAGCCTGGAACTCCTATTTATAGGCACGAAGAGGAGTGTCGTCACCGCTTATAATGATAGGATAACCACACGTTAATTTGCGACTACCACTACCTATCCGCACAAAATGTGGATGTTAAATTTTCTCAAAGTGGTCAGCAAGATAGCCCAAAACCAAATTAATATTCTCGACACTACCCAGTTCACACTTTGATCTAGCGGAAAACCAGGGAGCAAGCTCAACACACCAAACACATGGAAGAACAAGCAGATCTTATATTCATTATACTTCTTTACAAGACGAGGTATACGTAGCGAGACATGATTTCGCTAGTACAATCAGCTATAACAGAAAGCACAAACAACAAGCTGGGCGGACAGCATTGGAAACCGCCGAGACCGCCGAAGTCGCCAAGTCCGCTGAAGCCGCCCGAGCTGAAGCTGCAACACGCCGAATAGACACGGAGTCCGTCGAAGCCGCACGGTCGCGCAGACACAACTGTTATTCGCCTACTGCCGAGGAACTGAGGAACAGACCGCCTACCCGCCTGAGACTGGCGGACAAAGTTATTGGAACTTGCAAAGTTGAAGCAGAGAACTGACAAGCCGCAGAGTGACCTACTGAAACCGCAGAGACCGCACACTTCCAAGTACTTGAACGAAGTCAAAGCCAAACTCCTAGGCTCCTTGAAGCTAGCCGCGCGACCTGCACACAGCAAACAGTTAACTCTGATTCAATCCGCGCGGACAGAAAACTGAGACCGCGGCACTTTGACGAGCCCCCACTTACTGTTCACTCAGTTACTGTAGACGTGTTAGGGGGGGTCCTATTTATAGGCGAGGTGAGGAGTGTGGTCACCGCCCTAGTGGATAGAAACACCGCCCCAGCCCGCGCGCTAACAAACACCCGTCCACTGAGTCCGCAAGGACTTAGCCGGATTACAAGGAAAACCCGCCAGGAGCAAGGCAATGGTCACAACAAGGCAAACTTGCCTCACACTATGCGGACAAGGCACAGTCCGCACAGTCCGCAGAGTCCGTAACATCACCATATGGACAACCACAACCCCTTCAGCAACAGTCCGCACACTAGAGAGGCAGTCCGCATAGTACAAGACCAAGCCTCCATCCGCCATAAGCCCACGACCAAAGGCAGAGTTAGCAACAGTCTGCCCGGTCACAGCGGACTCGGCGGATACAACGGACACACTGGACTTGTCACAGAATGTGACCAAGTCCAGAATCACAAAGGGCCTAACGCGAGCTTGGCGGACAAGGCTCAGTCCGCCAACCACTCAAGCGAAAACGCCAACACTCCTCCAGAGTCAAGGCAGAGTACGCAAGCAATCCTCGCACGGCTACCCAAACGGCCAACTGCCGGACTCCACACACCAGTCCGCCATAGACCTCCACAACAGTTTGTATTTGCTGTACTACCAGAGCTCGGCAAGGCCACAGCCAAACTCCTAAGGCCAGTTCGCAACTGCGAACACCGCGGACACGCCAGTCCGCAAGCCTCCCGCAGATAGGATCTAATCCGCTGGTTAACACAAGCTTACAACACGACCACTGAACAGAGAACTGCCTACAGCCTGCAAACCGATGTCCGCTCAGGCCGCTCCTCAATCAGCAAAGCCCCCAACAGCCTGTCCGCGGACGTAGACCGCTCAGGCCGCTCAACCAAGGCCAGGCTAGCAAGGCAGCCAACGCTCTATCCGCAGATAACAGTCCGCCCAGGCCGCGGACTTAGTCCGCACAGGCTGCTCAGAAGAACAACCAGATCCTAGGCCTATCACCAGGCCACATAACAACAGTCCGCCCAGTCCGCCCAGTCCGCAGACTCTGTCCGCGCAGGCCGCCCTGCCTGCCTATCAACAACTTCCACTTCATAAATTTCAACACTCCCCCTTGAAGTGAGAAGTGATGACCAAGCCCAGCAAGCTGCGCAACCGCTCAAAAGGCCCCTTCGACAGTGGCTTCGTGAAGATGTCAACAACATTGTCTTCACTCCGAACATGCCTGACCAAAAGAGATCCCTCCAACACCTTCTCCCTTATGAAGTGGTGATCGATCTCAATATGCTTGGTCCTAGCGTGACACATTGGATTGTTCACCAGCTTGAGAGCACTCTCATTGTCACCCCGGAGTAAAGTTGGCCCTTGCACTTCTTCATGCACATCCTCTACAAACCTCCTCAACCAGATGACTTCCCGAGCAGCCAAGGCCGAAGCCTTATACTCTGCCTCCGTAGTTGAGACGGACACCGAGTCCTGCTTCTTGCTATACCGCGAGATGCTAGCTGATCCGCAAGTGAACACATAACCTGAAGTTGACCTTTGATCATCTGAATCACCGCCATAGTCAGCATCCGTGTACCCAAGCAAGGCAAAATCCGAGTCCCTTTTGTAGAGAAGTCCCATGTCAGAAGTTGTCTTGACATACTTCAGAATGTTCTTTGCCGCCACTAGATGAGACTTCCTTGGTTCAGCCATAAACCGACTTACTCGGCCAACAGCGTAAACTATGTCTGGCCTTGTAATCGTCAGGTAGATCAAGCTTCCAACAAGAGCTCTGAACACCAAGGGGTCAGGAAGAATCCTTCCCTCATCTCGTCGAAGTTTCAGCCCACGTTCCAGTGGAGTAGAGCAACTCTTTCCTTCGCCCATGCCGAACCGCTTCACAATGCGATCTGCATACCCTCTTTGGAAAATGAGTATACCGCTCTTCTTCCTCTACACTTCAAGACCGAGAAAGTGATGAAGCTCTCCAGAGTCTTTCATCTCAAAGCGTATAGCAAGCTCAGCCCTGAGCCTTGCTACTTCCTCCTCCGAATTCCTGTGATGATCATGTCATCCACATACAGTAGGACCAAGACTTGAAGCTCCCCCTTCTTCTTGACGAACAAGCTAGAATAGCGTATAGCAAGCTCAACCCATAGAGAGCCTTCCTGAGCTTGCAGAAATAGTCCGGATGATCTTCAGAGACAAATCCAAGTGGTTGATCTATGAAGATGTCCTTATCAATTTCTCCGTAAAGAAAAGCATTCTTCACATCAAGCTGCCACGTCCTCCATCCCTTGGTAGCAGCCAAGACAATCACCACTCTAACTGAAGTCATCTTTGCAACCGGACTAAACATCTCCTCATAGTCTTCTCCATACTGCTGTGAGAATCCTCGAGCAACCAGGCGAGCCTTGTATCGATCAATGCTCCCATCAACCTTCTTCTTCAACTTAAACACCCACTTGCAAGTAACCGGAGTAATGCCATCAACCTTGGGCACAAGGTCCCAGATTTCATTCTTCTTGAGGGCAGCAATCTCCTCATCCATGGCATCTTCCCACTCCTTAACTCCAGTGGCCTCATTGAAGCTTGCAGGCTCTCGCTCATCCAACGGACCTGCAAAGAAGCAGGAGACAAAGCTCACTGCATTCCCATCACAGTACCGAGCCGGTGACTTAATAACCCTCTTCGATCTCCGAAGGGTTGGCTCCTTGCTCACTGCTTCCGTTGCTTCTTCAGGCTTAACTCCTACCTGGGGCAAGCTTTGAGCAGTGCTCCCCATGCTTCCTGAGCCAGAAGGCTCAGCCTCAGAGTTAGAAGCAACAGGAGCTGCTGGTGAAACAGCAAGCTCATCTTCCAAGCCTTCAGCAGCCACCACCGGTGCTTCATCAACCTTGCTACTTTTGGTTAGCTTAACTGAGCCACCTCCATACGACGTCAGCTCGTCAAAGACAACGTATCTTGACACCACGAAATTCTTCGTCGCAGGATCCATGCATTTCCATCCCTTCTTCCGCTCATCGTAGCCAACAAAGACAAGCTTCCTTGCCTTCGCATCCAGCTTAGTCCGTGAGACATCCGGGACATGCACATAGCAGGTTGAACCGAACACCCGAAGGTGTCCCGCACTCAGCTTCTCCTTGAGCAACAGCTCAAAAGGAGTCTTCATGTTGATCGGGCTGAGCGGCATCCTGTTGATGACATAAGCAGCACAAGACATCCCCTCCGCCCAAAAGGACCTTAGAATGTCTTTCGCATGAAGCCATCATTTGCAGGTCTCCGTCAGATGAAGTAAGCTCTCGTTGGATCCCGTGCTTCCTGCAGAAGTTAGAAAACTCGGAGGAGATAAACTCACCACCGTTGTCCGTTCTAAGCTTCTTGATCCGCAAGCCAAGCCGGCCTTCTACCAACTCCTTGAACTCCACAAACAAACGGAAGGCTTTTGACTTCTCCTTTAAGAAGTACACCCAAGTATACCTTGAGTAGTCATCAATCATGACAAGCATGTATCTGCTTCCACCAAGGCTGGCAGTGATCGTTGGTCCCATCAGGTCGCCATGAATGCACTCCAATGGTTGCTTGCTCCTTGTTTGTGATTTATCAAACGGAAGGCGATCTGCCCTACCGTATTGACACCCCACGCAAACATGCCCGTCACCAAAGGAGGATAACTTAGGCAGACCTCTCACCAAACTTCTACTAGTCATCGCCTTCAGCTTGTCCATGCCTACATGCCCCAGCCTCTCATGCCAGATAGCAGCGCTATCGTTGGCCCTCATTCGATCAACATAAGAATTTGTGGCAAGAACAAACAAGTTCTTAACCCTCCTTCCTACATGAGCAACATCAGCCTTAACCGCTGATACGTTGCGAAGGAACCTCACGTCTGTTGGACCAAATAGAACGTGATACCCAGCGTCCACCGCATTGGTCGCCGAGAAGAGGTTCTTCTTCATGCCCGGTACGTGATACACACTCCTTAATGTGAGTGGCCCCTGATCACTACCCAAAGACACAACCCCCTCTTTCTCTACTGCATAAACAGTATTATCAGCAGTGATAATAACTTCATTACCTGAGTATGCTTGCATGAAGGTGAACTTCGACTTGTCTCCGGTGAGGTGATGACCACACCCGGAGTCCACGATCCACTCGCTGTTGAAGTCCTCAGCAGACAAGACACGGACACAAGTGCCCGTCATGAAAGCTCCGCCCTATTCTGCTTCCTCAATTCTCGAGCAAGCTTCCTCCTTTCCCGCAGCATGCCCAGGCTGCAGCTTGACCTTGCAGTCCCGCTTGAAGTGCCCTCGCTGATGACACTAGTAGCACTTCAGGTTCTTCTTCCAGTCCTTAGGAGCATTGCTCCTCTCCGACTGATAAGACGTTGAAGGCTCCTTCTCACCAGTGACCTGCTTCTTCGCCTTCTTCCCTTCCCATCCTTTCTTCTTGCCTGAGAAGAGAGCTTCACTGCCATCCTGATTGATATTAACTCCAGCCATCTGCCTTGTCAAGCTCTCCTGTGATGCCAGCAGGTTCTCCAGCTCCAGCAAAGACGGCTGAGTAGCCCAACCTTGAACAGATGTCACAAAGGCAACATACTCCTTCCGCAAGCCGCAGATTAATGCCTTTTCATCTTAGCCTCAAAGATAGGCTCATCAGGATCAAGTGCCGACAGCTCAGCACACAAGCTCTTCATCTTTAAGAAGTACTTTGAGATGGAAAGGTCTCCTTAAGTTGTTCTAGCCAACTCATTCTCCAGGAACTGAAGTCGCGCACATTATTCCTATTGAACAACTCATCAATGGTTGTCCAAATATCAGCAGCCGACTCACATCCAATGATGTGATCAAACAGTTCTGGTTACACGCCCCTCTTGAGAATAAACTCCGCCTTAGCATTCGTTTTTCTCCAGAGCCTAACCTGCTCAACAGTACCAAACACAGCTGTCACTTCCTGCCTGTCGTCACCACCGACGACTTTCCATAGCTCCTCACCCAGAAGATAACTCTTCATGCATGACTTCCACTTCTTGAAGTTAGTCGGCGTTAAGAGTTCAATGTCAAGACCTCTTGCGTAACTCTCTTCCATTGCAACACCTATTGACAACCTTTCAGAAGCTCCGAGCAACAATATAGGTTGATCACCACTCAAGCACAGAGTAACAACACTGGTTGATCACCGCTCACGCAACTGAACCTGGCTCTGATATCATGTTGAATTTTCTCAAAGTGGTCAGCAAGATAGCCCAAACGCCAAATTAATATCTTCGGCACTACCCAGTTCACACTTTGAACCAGCAAAACCAAGAACAAGGTTAACACCAACAACAAACAATGGAAGCACAAGCAGATCTTTTATACATTCCACTTCTTTACAAGACGAGGTATACGTAACGAGACATGATTTCGCTAGTACACAAGCTATCACAGAAAGTTACACAAAACAAGCCGGGCGGACAGCACCGGAATCCGCCGAGACCGCCGAGGTCGCCAATCCCGCCGAAGCCGCCCGAGCTATGCTGCAATCCGCCGAATAGACACGGAGTCCGCCGAAGCTGCGAGGCCGAGCGAACACACCGTTATTCCCCTCCTGCTGATGAACTGAGCAACAGACCGCCTACCCGCCTGAGACCGGCGGACATGTTATTGGAACAGGCAAAGTTGAAGCAGAGCACTGACAAGCCGCAGAGCGACCTGCTGAATCCGCAGAGACCGCACAATTCCAAGTACTTGACCGAAGTCAAAGTCAAACTCCTGCCTCCTTGAAGCTACCTGCGCGACCTGCACACATCAAACCGTTAGCCCTGAATCAATCCGCACGGACAGAAAACTGAAACCGCAGCACCTCGCCGAACCCAACTTACTGTTCACTCAGTTACTATAGATGTGCCGAGGGGTCCTATTTATAGGCGAGGTGAGGAGTGTGGTCACCGCACTAGAGATAGAGACACCGCCCCAGCCCGCGCTCTAGCTAAACAACCGTCCGCTGAGTCCGCAAGGACTTAGCCGGTACCAAGGATCAACCCGCCAGGAGCAAGGCAACTTTGGCGAACCCTCATCAGTCCGCCCAAGCTGTGCGGACAAGCCATCAGCCCGCAAAGCCTTCAACCACTGCGGGACAGTAACCCCCTTCAGTGGCTGTCTGCACACACCAGAGGCAGTCCGCATAGAACAAGACTCAAGCCTCCATCCGCCACAAGTCCACGACCAAAGGCAGAGTTAGCAACAGTCCGCCCGGTCAACAACGGACTTGGCGGTTACTGCAGACACCCTGGTCTTGGCACAGAGTGTGACCAAGTTCAAAACCACCAAAGGCCTAATGCGAGAATGGCGGACATAAAATCCCGTCCACCAACCATCAAGCAGGCCGCCACACTCCTCTTGAGTAAAGGCTGAGTCCGCAAGAACCTTGCAATCTGTCCAACGCAATGGCCACCTGTCGGACTCCACACACCAGTCCGCCAAAGTCCTCCACAGCAAAGCACCTGCTGTATCACCAGAGCTCGACAAGGCCACAACCAAGCTCTAAGCCCAGTCCGCAACAGCACACACAGCGGACACGCCAGTCCGCAAGCTTCCCACGGACATGAGCCAAACCGCTGGTTACACAAGATTGCAACGCGGCCACTGAGCAATGCACCAGTCTGCAAGCCTTTATCCGCTCAGGCCGCTCCTTGGCTAAACCAATCAGTCAATGCCTTATCCGCAGATAACAGGCCGCACAGTTCGCGGACTCCATCCGTACAACCCGCTCAGAAGAACAGCCGGCTTCCACTACACTTATCACTAGGCTGCAGTGCGCCCAGTCCGCCCAGTCCGCCAACGCTGTCCTCCTAGGCCGCCCGGCTTGCCCCATCAACCACTTCCACTTCACAATTTTCAACAAGATATGTGCCTGATCTAAGGAAGAGTATGATATCCCTAGGAACTATGGAGGCGACCGGATGCTCCTACACCGGCGAAGGCAGATATCTGAAGGTCAAGAGAGGCGCTCTGGTGGTTATGAAAGGAGAGCGCTCTGGTACTCTCTACAAATTGATCAACACCACAATTGTCGGTGATGCAGCAGTTGCGGCAACATCAGATGAGGACTCATCTCTGCTGTGGTATGTCAGGCTTGGCCATATGAGCGAGAGAGGACTGTTGGAGCTTCACAAAAGGGGCTTACTGAAGGGGGTCAAGACGTGCAAGTTAGACTTCTGCGAGACCTGCGTTCTCGGAAAGCAACACAAGGTAAAGTTCGTGACGTCGAGCAAGAAGAGTAAGCAGGTACTGGAGTATATTCACTCAGATGTCTGGGGGCCTGCCCCAGAATCTTCGCTTGGAGGGGCTAAGTACTTCGTGACCTTCATTGATGACTTCTCGAGGAAGGTCTGGATTTATATTCAGAAGAACAAATATGAAGTCTTCGAGAAATTCAAAATATGGAAGACTAAGGTGGAGAAGCAGACCGAGAAGAAGGTAAAGTACCTCAGATCCAACAACGACGACGAGTACACCTCAGCCGAGTTTCAGACTTACTGTGATCAGGAGGGCATCACTCGCCACCTTACTATCCCCGGTACATGCCAGCAGAACGACGTCGTAGAAAAGATGAACATGACGTTGTTAGAGAGAGCTCGGTGCATGCGTCTGTTTGCAGGCCTACCAAAGTCCTTCTGGGCCGAAGCTATTAACACGACGTGTTATCTAATGAATCGATCCCCATCGATGTCACTGAATCTGAAATCTCCACAGGAGGTTTGGTTAGGCGTGCCGGTTGATTATTCTGATATCCACATATTCGGCTGTCCTGTGTACACCCTAGTGCACGACTCTGAAAGAATAAAGCTGGATGTTAAGTCCAAGAAGTGCATCTATCTGGGCAGAAAGGCCGGTACGAAGGGATTCAAGCTGTGGAACCCTGACACAAAGAAGGTGGAGATAAGGCACGACGTTATTTTCGATGAGGCGTCTATGCTGAAAAGTCTCAGTCTCAGCCCAAAGAAATTGTGAAGACTCCAGTCACACCCCTGGAGGTGGAGCTGGAAAGGAGTGACCAGGCTGACGACAATGGTGATTTCCCCGACCCGGAGGATCCTGATGTTGTGCAACCTACTGAAGTGGAGCCGTACTCCATTGCCAGAGAAAGGGCGAGGAGAGAGGTCAGACTGCCTCTCAGGCTACAGGACACTGTAGCATATGCCTTTCAAGTGATCTCCTCCGACCCTCGGTCTTATCAAGAAGCTATGAAGAGCAGTGACCGCTCTCAGTGGTAAGCTGCGATGCTGGAGGAGATGGACTCACTTCGAAAGAACCAGACTTGGGATCTGGTTAGCCTACTGAAAGGTGCTAAGACAATCAGCTCCAAGTGGGTATTTAGGAAGAAAGAGTCCACTTCCGGGAAGGACCAATGGAGATACAAGGCAAGATTCATGACGAAGGGATTCACACAGAAGAAAGGAGTTGATTTCGACGAAATCTTCTCACCCGTCGTAAAGCACTGTTCCATACGGGTGCTACTTGCTATAGTAGCATTGTGGGACTTGGAGATGAAGCAAATGGACGTGAAGATGACGTTTCTTCACGGCAACTTAGAATAGGAGATCTACATTCTGCAGCCTGAAGGGTTCATTGAACCAGACTACGAGAAAAAGGTGTGCAAGTTAAAGAGATCCCTCTACGGTCTAAAACAGGCTCCGAGAATGTGGAACAAGAGGTTCGACACGTTCATGACCTCACAGGGTTTCAGCAGAAGCCAGTTCGACAACTGTGTCTACTACAAGTTCCTGGCAAATGGGGACATTCTGATTCTGATGTTATATGTCGACGACATGCTGATCGCTTGCAAATCAGCTCGGGAGATTCAATTACTGAAGCAGAAGGTGCATGCTGAGTTCGAAATGAAGGATCTGGGTCACACACAGAAAATTCTTGGAATGGAAATCAAGCGGGACAGAAAGCGAGGCATGCTTTGGATTTCTCAAACAGGTTATATTCAAAAGGTGCTGGAGAAGTTCAGTATGATGGAGTCTAAACCTGTTACCACTTCTCTCGGGCAACAGTTTAGACTGTCGTCACAACAGTGTCCAGACACCGAGGAGGAACGCCAAAAGATGCTCAAGGTGTTGTACGCTATTGCGGTAGGATGCTTGATGTACGCTATGATCTGTACAAGACCAGATATAGCTCAGGTTGTGACCGTTGTCAGCATGTATATGGGGAATCCGGGGTGACAACATTGGGAAGCCGTCAAGTGTATTCTAAGGTACTTGAGAGGAACTCCCAACGTCGGATTAGTATTTCAAAAGAGCCACGATGTCCGTACGCTAGAGGGCTACGTTGACTCCGACTACGCCGGCGACCTCGATAGAAGAAGATCCACTTCAGGGTACATCTTCCTTCTAAGTGGAGGTCCCATCAGTTGGAAAGCCACTCTTCAGGACACCGTGACTCTATCTACGACGGAGACAGAATATATTGCTGCAGTAGAGGCTGCAAAGGAAGCCATCTGGCTCAAAGGTCTCGCCAAAGAACTTAGGATCTCTCAGGAGGCGGTGAAGCTGCACTGTGATAGTTAGAGTGCGATTTGTCTGGCCAAAGACCCAATCTATCACGCCAGGACAAAACACATTGATGTGCGCTACCACAAATTGAGGGAGTTCGTCGCTGGCGGAGACATTCAGCTGCTGAAGGTGCCCACAGAAGACAACGTTGCAGACATGCTAACCAAACCAGTGATATGAGTCAAGTTCAAGCACTGTCTTGACTTGGCTCATATTGGTGCATGCTGATTGGGTCGACCCCAGGGAGAGGGGGTATGTTTGCCGGAAGGAGGAGATCCAAGTTTCAGGTGGAGTCTGTCGCGTGAGGTATCAAGGTGGAGATTGTTAGATTATGACACCTCATCGCCCCCGGTTCGTTAGGATCACGCCATGTCACCGATCCGTGGGAATCCCATTTTCCTAATCAAGGCTAAGCCATATTTAGGAAGATCTTTTATGGGAGATTATTCTCCAGGCTGTCTTTCCCCCTTTGTGCTCGCCGAACATGGCAAGGCCGGCCCTCTCTAAAGCTATAAAATGGATGAGGAGGGCTGTGATCTTCATCATCCAAAACCTACAGTAGTTCGGAGAGAGGAGTTCTTTGCCATCCACCGTTCTCATCCCGGCGGCAGCAGACGGCGACGACGGCAGCAGACGCGCAAGGGGGTGACTCCAGGCGGACGACTTTAGGCGGAGCTATCGGAGCGACATCCGGTCGAATCCAGTCGGATCGACTTCAGGCCGGTCTCCCGCAGCGGTTCCAGGCAGCGGTTCCAGGCAGCGGTGGTGATCCCAGGAGGTGCGGCGACATCAGGCGGCCGATTGGCTTCAGGCGCGCAGACCAGGCGGCGATTCCGCGAAGAAGGAGAACAGTATCCCTGTCGCCCGGCGACATCACTATCGCTCGACGATAGTCCGGTTTCAGTTTTTTTCGGTTTTTCTTCATTGCTAGACCTTTACGGTTTCTGTTGTAATCTGTATCTCCATACCTTATAGTGGATCTTCTCCGGCGCGCTCTCCCCGTGGATGTAGGAGCTTCTCTACGAACCTCGTAAATTTTGTGTGTCGTCTGTGTGCTTGGAATCTAGCTCTGTTATCTTCATTTTGCACGATTGTTTTGCTCGATTTAATTCCGTTGCGCTACCGCGGTACTCGGTCCGATTGCATAACACCCACATCCAGCTCGAAGGGGTTCAGTCTCAAATAGTCTACAAACCACGTCAAACTTACCTAACATAATGTGTTAACCAAGTCAGACATACCAACACATGGTGCACCATATTTCTAAAATCCTATGAAGTTGTTGATTGCAAACCATAAATAATTGCCATTCTAGATTTCCATTTCTCTAACTACTCGAAAGCACTGTATTTATAAAATTTTATACTCAAAGAACCATATATAGATAGATGTTACACCTCAACTGTACTCTTTAGATTACATAAATCAATTTAGATTGAATTTACAACTTTTACATCAACTGCCGACTTCTCTGATTCATCAGCAGAGAAGAATTTTTCTTTGAAAAATATAAGATTCAGTGGATCAAATAAGTGAGGAGAAGGGCAAGAAACATGAGGACATAAGCAACACCTTGATCTACGGCCTTGCCGTCGTTGCTCATCGGAGGAGCGGCCGCCGGCCCCGGCTCCTGGCCAAGTGCGAGCTGCATGAGCCCTGACAAGAAGAAAGCCTGCAGGAAGAAGAGAGTCATGCAAGCCTTGATCATTGAACTCATGATTTTCAAGCGAATTCTCCAAACGCTTTTGAAGGAAGTTAATGTAGCGTCGTCGAACTTGGCTGGAATAGAGAGAATATTAAAGAGATGGAATTGGATGTGAGAAAGAAAAACTAAGAAGGGGTGTTGCTATATATCCAGATGGGGGAAAGTGGGAAATTAATTTAAGAACACCCACCTCTGGTCTCCAGCAGGAAGGTGGAATTAAGATGAATTGAATAAGTCAAATAAGAGTGGCCGTAGAGGTTGTATGAGTGTGACTCGTGATGTTGAGTACTCACTCACATATATATCGTCGTATGGGAGAGAAATGGCAAAGCATATTCTTTGAATATGATCAAATACATTTGATGAATTAGCTCATTCAACACGGTATGAATTAGCTCATTCAACACGGTATAGTAAGATTTATAACAATATTTATTTATTTAGTAGGTGAAGACTTGTCATAACTTTGTTTGGTTCTTAATTAATTAATCTTATTTAATTTAAAGATTACATTCATTACCCACTTAGGCTCATTTTGGGGGAATTTTTTCATCGGTCAAACGGTTATGACAACATGAATCAGATCATAATTAATGTCCGATTCATGCGGTTGTAACCGCTTGACCGGTGAAAATAAGTCCCCCAAACAGAGCCTTAGTTTGCACCATGCCATATCCTTCATTCATAATATCTTCTCAACTTTCATCATAGTCGTACTTGATGGGGTCTCCTTAGAGCAGGAAACGTACCCCCGCATGTGGGGTTTGAGGGGACTTATTTTCAGCCGTCAAACGGTTATAACCGCATGAATCAGACCAAAATTAAAGTCTGGTTCATGCGATTGTAACCGCTTGACCGGTAAAAATAAGTCCCCCCAAACAGAGCCTTAATTTGCTCCATGCCATATCCTTCAGTCATAATTTCTTCCCAACTTTCATCCTAGTCGTACTTGATGGGGTCTTCTTAGAGCATGAAACGCACCCCCAAACGTGGAGTGTGGGAATCAAAAAAATTCTTCACTAACGTGTAACCGCCCGGTAGTGGGGGAGTTGACCGAGGCGTACCCACCCCGGCCCAACTGCCCGAACAGACTTCCCCTCGACCGCAGAGCCGTCCGGCCTTCGCCGGCGCCCTCGCTGGGGGACGGGGCTGCCCAAATTGGATGGCCCATTGGCAGCCCAATTTGGGCGGCCTCCTTGTCGCTCCATGTAGGGTGGCCTCTAAGGCCGCCCGGCCTCCGCCGGCGCCCCCGCCGGCGCCCCCTCTATAGGGCGCGTCTGCCCAAATTGGGCGGTCCTTTATGTGTTGTCCTCTTGTTGTTTACTCATTTGTTCTTTTGTTTCAGTTTACCCTTATAGTTTACTTTTTGAAGCTCACCGTTGCAGGTACATTTCATTTGAACTTCGCAGCAGGATCTTTGATCTTTTTTGTCTTCTCTGTATGAAAGGGAGGAGATATGAAGACGCTTCAGATTGTTGATTTCAGGGTAGTATTTAATTTCAGTTCTTCTATTCTCATCGATCAAATAGCCCCACATTCAAATAAGTACAAAAAATATTTTTCATGCTTAAAATAATATTTTTGTCCAAACACTGACCTGCTCAATGGTGAGCTAGGAGCATCACGCACATTGCGTCCTGCGCACACATTACACATTGCACACACATCACCCTGCACACACATTACACATTGCGTACATTACACATCCTGCAAACTGCGTCTTATGAATACATCACGCACATTGCGCGTTGTGCATGCTACTCCCCACACGCATTATACCTCACACGTCACCACATGAAAGTCTTCCGCTTAGTAGCTAAGCTCACGCGCATCTTTCACGTCGTTCACCTCCACCTTGATCATCGCAAGTCATCACACACAAATTCAGCGAAAAGTCCCCACCCTCCTTTTTCCACGGTTTTGGACATCAGGGACATGGGAGCAATTAATGGGGTCCACATAGAACAGTAAACGAACCCCCACACATGGGATGCAGGTATAAAAAAATTCCCCACTAAGACATAATCGCCCGGTAGTGGGGGAAGCAGACCGAGGCGTACACACCCGAGCCCAACCGCCCGGACCAACATTCCATCGGCTGCACAGCCATCCGACCTCCGTCAGTGCCCTCTCTAAGGGGGCGCGGTCGCCCAAATTGGGCTACCAAAGCGCCCAAATTGGGAGGCCTCCTGTCGCTACAGGTCGGCCGGATGCTAAGGCCACCAATCCTCCACCGGCGCCCCGCTAGGGGGTGTGGCTGCCCAAATTGGGCTGCCTCCCTGTAATCTAGGTTCGGCGGCCTTTAAAGCTACCCACCTCCGTCGGTGCCCTCGTTAGAGTGCGCGGCCGTCCAATTTGGGCTGCCTCCCTATCGTTCTAGGATGGGGGGCCACTTAGGCTGCCTAGCCTCCACCGACTCCCCCGATATGGGCGCGACTGCCCAAATTGGGCGGCACTATGGCCACCAGTTTGGGCTGTCTCCCGATCTCCAGGATGGTTGACCATTTTGGCCGCCCGACCTCTGCCGGCCCACCACCCCCCGTGGGGGTGTGGTTGCCCAATTGGGCTCCCCTCTCTCCTTGCCGCCCAAGTTTGGCGGCCTCTTGGCCGCCAAAGTTGGGCGACCTCTTGCCCCCCCCACCCCCCGGAGGCGTTTTCTCCAGCCACCTGCTTTGCTAGCCGTCGATCTCGCCGGCCGCTCCACACATCGCTGGACGGGCAATTAGGATTGCCGTTGGGCCTTCAAATTACCTGGGGGC